>OZ020192.1:43347372-43490477 GCA_963971165.1 Philopedon plagiatum | reverse complement strand
TCTTGATTTACATCGCTTAGATGCACCATTTGTGAGGAAAATGCCTTTAAAAGTAACACTGCTTAGCATAGACGGATCAAGTAAAAATTAATTTTCCAATAAAACTTAGTGGCAGGCCATGAAATCGAATGTTTTTACCAAATTTTCTAAAAAATAATCATATTAACGTTAATGTTGTTTTGTAAAAATAATTGTAGAGTTATGCATTCTTTCACACGAGCATGCACAATGGCTATTATTATTATTAGAGCAATGAAAAAAAATTGGTTTTATGCGTAATTATGTATTGAAAGACTAGCCACTAGAGGAACACTAATTTACTTTAATTAAATGTTCAAACAAATTTACATTTTGTTGAATGCACAGTCTGGGCCTTTTCCTAATATTTTGCGTAGTACGAAGTATTTCGAACCGGTTTTCTTTAATTTGATTTCCAGCCGCATTAATTCGTCTTAGAAGCTCTTCTGGGCTATTTACTTCTGTGGCATAAATAATATTGCACATATTACCCCACAGATAATAATCTAAAGGATTTAGATCAGGAGATCGAGCTGGCCAGTTTACTGGGCCACCTCGACCTATCCACCTGTTTGGAAATTTTTCATTTAGCCAGTTTCTCAACGGTTGGCCAAAGTGGGCTGGCGCCCCATCATGCTGGAAGAATATCTCTAACCGAGTGCGTATAGGAATATTCTCTAGCAATTCTGTCAGCTCATTTTGAAGGAAATTAGGTAATGACGGGCATTTAATCTATTTGGTAAATAATAGGGCCTAGTAATGTTTCCCCTATGATACCTGCCCATACATTGAAAGAAAACCTGTGTTGGAAGTTGGTCCTTCGAACAACTCTTGGATTCTCATCACCCTAAAAATGAGTATTATGGCTATTAAATGCCTTGCCTCTTGAGAAGGTTGCCTCATCCGACCACAAAATTTTTCTCAAAGCATTTTGGTGGTTTAGAACCCAATGGCAAAATTGTACACGAGGTGGAAAATCTTCGACTCTTAAATCTTGTACCCTTTGATAATGGAAAGGATGTAGTCCCTGCATTTGGGTCATTCGTCCTATCTAAAAAGAATTCATTTGTTACAATGACATTACATTTGTTCATACATCTTATTAAACCTAATTAAATTTACAAAAATGATAAAAACGAGCTCGACTTTTAACAGATTCATTTCGGGATTCATTATTTAATGCACTTTTGACACCATGGAGAAAATTATTTGCCCGGGTTAAACATCATTAAATTATTTTGAGTGCCGGAAATAAATATGAATACGAGCATACTTACAATTGATTTAGGGATATTGGTAATATTTGCCAGCGGTCTTATTGCTATTTGAGGATTTTCCTCAATTCAATTTAGCGCTCCCTCCAAATTATAATTTCCCACAGGCCTTCCTTGCCCCTGGGATCGCCTAAATGATCCATGTTCCACTAAATTTTTCTATGTGCACTGCTAAAAACTTTCCGATGTGGTAGTCTTCTTGTCGGAAACCGTCTTTGGTACTCTCGTACAGCGGCACGTGCGTTACCATTGCAGTAACCGTAAATAAAATAAATATCAGCTAATTCACTGTTTGGAAATCGCTCCATAATTAAAAAATTAACAAAAATCGGGCCAGAAAATGTCGAATAAACTATCAAAATAAATGTCAAGCTGACAAATGACAAACATATCTTTTTTCAACGCCTACTACTAAGTTTTAGTGAAAATATGGGATATCTATGCTAAACAGTGTTACTTTTAAAGGCATTTTTCTCACAAATGGTGCATCTAGGCGATGTAAATCAAGAGTACCTTTTGTTGGTAGCAGTGGCGGCTGGTCCTAAAGGGCACAAGGGCACGTGCCCACTCTAGATTTTCGACAAATAAAAAATCTTTTTAATCTTTTATCAAAAGCCAAAAAGAAATAATACACCACCGCGCCTCAATACATCTTTCCTTGCATGTCACACCACGTCGAACGCGACCGCCGGCGATCAAAACTTATCTCCGGGGACACAGCAGATTTGTCCCAATTTCATCATCAATTTTGGTGGCGACGCCGGTCTATGCATTGGAGAATTAGGGTTAAAATCGCGTGCTATCGGCATCTCGATGGGCACAATATTTCGTGTCTCCTAGCACTTGTTTATTGTTTGGATTTCGAGCGGCGTTGTCCTTGGCGCGGCGGGCGGAAGAGATTATTTTACATTTTTATGTTTAGTTTTCTTGATATATTAACACGTGAAAGCCTGCTAATTTTTTTGTGATCAGTTGAGGGATATTTTTTTTATTTAAATAGTTTATTAATTATTAGTAGTGCATTAGTGCATAGTATTACTAGTAATTCTAGTACTGTATATTTTGTTTTGTTCTTACTTTTGGGTTTTCCCGATCCGACGTTTTCAAAAAATGGAATCAGAAATAAACTCAGTTCAATATTTATTACAAAGACTGTTTTACGGAAGAGATTATTGCCCAATTTTATGTTTAGTTTTCTTGATATACCTATTAACACGTGAAGGCCTAATATTTTTTTTTGTGATCAGTTGAGGGATATTTTTTTTATTTAAATAGTTTATTAATTATTAGTAGTGCATTAGTGCGTAGTATTACTAGTAATTCTAGTACTGTGTACTTTGTTTCGTTCTTACTTTTGGGTTTTCCCGATCCGCCGTTTCCAAAAAATGGAATCAGAAATAAACTAGGTGCAATATTTATTACAAAAGACTTTCACAATTTTTTAAGTAGTTATTATTTATTGATTTGTATTTGTGCCCCCCCAAATAAAAAAGTCACGAGCCGCCACTGGTTGGTAGAAAGCTCTGGATTTTCATAATTTTAGAAAAAAAAATTAAAACATTAACTTATAAAAAAGTTAGGGCTGTGTTTGTACCTTTACCCCCCGAATGTTACGCCTATGATAAACTTTTGGTAGTTTTGATTTTAGATCTAGATTCAGCATATCAAAATTACCAAAATACCAAAAACTCATGTGTTTATGTTCAACCCTGTAGGAATAATTTAAAAAACACCATCATCATGGGCCCCTCTAGAGGGGGCCGTAGCTCCGTTAGGGGACATTTTTCGATACATGTTTATTAAACAAGTTAGTATTATTTTCCTATGCAGAATGCACTGTTTAACTTTGGCCCCCTAATTTCGGGACACCCTGTATATATATATATATATATATATATATATATATATATATATATATATATATATATATATATATATATATATATATATATATATATATATACAGGGTGGTGCAACCAAGATGGGGTGGACGATTGTGAGTAAACGGTGAGGAATTTCGAAAAAATTTGTTTTGGATATTATCGATAGTCAGACACACTATGTTTTAAAATTATTGCCATAATACAGGGTGGTCCGAAAAACTCGTGGCGAACCAAACTTGTATTTTTTTAAATGGGACACCCGGTATATTATTGTTCCAATTGATTCTCCTGTTCGTTACGATCATTTTGATATAGGGTTTATTGGGTCTAAAACTTATAGTAAGGGAATGGGAGGCGGTTAAAGTTGAAAAAATGCTCACAGTTCGGCCATTTTTTAAAGAAATTTGAAACAGGTATGGAAAAACCAAATATTCCATAAAACGTTACATATCCTTGAATACATTAATCACTTGCAATTTGTTTAACATTATTCACTGTTATACAGGGTGGTCAAGTTTTGCAAATACGCCCTGGACTCATTTTTTTTAAATGGAACACCCTATATATTTTATTTTCATGTTAAAGATAACATTACTAGCTTTCAAAAAATACCATACATGATGCCTTTCTGACCAACAGTTTTTTAGTAAACCAGCCGTGAAAGCAAAGTTTCTTCATTCTAATACGATTATACTGAATTTACGTTGTTTATTATTGAAATGAAACAAAAGATTGACGAACTTGTCAAAGCTACTGCCGCATAATCCATTATTTACAAGTTAAGTGTAGGTGGCCCAATAATTATGAGGTAAGAAAACTGAGACCCGAAACTTTTACATGTTTATTAGAGATATTTCAAAAAACAGAAAATATTGTTTTTAGGAAATGTAAAGTAATTAATAAACAAAGATAATCAGTTATCAGTATTATTAATAGTGTAAGGAAATTAATTAAGCAAAAACAGAACATCTTTTAAAATTATTTAGGTATGTACTTACTTGTTTAAATTAAATTAGGTTTACAAGTAAGTACATACCTAAATAATTTTAAAAGATGTTCTGTTTTTGCTTAATTAATTTTCTTACACTATTAATAATACTGATAACTGATTATCTTTGTTTATTAATTACTTTACATTTCCTAAAAACAATATTTTCTGTTTTTTGAAATTTCTCTAAAAAGCATGTAAAGGTTTCGGGTCTCAGTTTTCTTACCTCACCTACGCTTAACTTGTAAATAATGGATTATGCGGCAGTAGCTTTGACAATATTTTGTTTCATTTATAATAGTGTCATGGCCTCCTAATATTAGATATTTAATAATAAACAACGTAAATTCAGTATAATCGTATTAGAATGAAGAAACTTTGCTTTCACGGCTTGTTTACTAAAAAACTGTTGGTCAGAAAGGCATCATGTATGGTATTTTTTGAAAGCTAGTAATGTTATCTTTAACATGAAAATAAAATATACAGGGTGTTCCATTTAAAAAAAATGAGTCCAGGGCGTATTTGCAAAACTTGACCACCCTGTATAACAGTGAATAATTTTAAACAAATTGCAAGTGATTAATGTATTCAAGAATATGTAACGTTTTATGGAATATTTGGTTTTTCCATACCTGTTTCAAATTTCTTTAAAAAATGGCCGAACTGTGAGCATTTTTTCAACTTTAACCGCCTCCCATTCCCTTACTATAAGTTTTAGACCCAATAAACCCTATATCAAAATGATCGTAACGAACAGGAGAATCAATTGGAACAATAATATACCGGGTGTCCCATTTAAAAAAATACAAGTTTGGTTCGCCACGAGTTTTTCGGACCACCCTGTATTATGGCAATAATTTTAAAACATAGCGTGTCTGACTATCGATAATATCCAAAAAAAATTTTTTCCAAATTCCTCACCGTTTACTCACAATCGTCCACCCCATCTTGGTTGCACCACCCTGTATATATATATATATATATATATATATATATATATATATATATATATATATATATATATATATATATATATATATATATATATATATATATATATATATATATATATATATATATATATATATATATATATATATATATATATATATATATATATATATATATATATATATATATATATATATATATATATATATATATATATATATATATATATATATATATATATATATATATACAGGGTGTTTCAAAAAACATGTGCCATCGCTTAAAGGGAGATTCCTTGTAAGAAACTAAGGCAAAAAGTTCATATAAACATGGGTCCGCAGATGCTTCGTTTCAAAGATACAGGGTGTGTGATATTTTTTTTTGTGATCAGTTGAGGGATATTTTTTTTATTTAAGTAGTTTATTAATTATTAGTAGTGCATTAGTGCGTAGTATTACTAGTAATTCTAGTACTGTGTACTTTGTTTCGTTCTTACTTTTGGGTTTTCCCGATCCGCCGTTTCCAAAAAATGGAATCAGAAATAAACTAGGTGCAATATTTATTACAAAAGACTTTCACAATTTTTTAAGTAGTTATTATTTATTGATTTGTATTTGTGCCCCCCCAAATAAAAAAGTCACGAGCCGCCACTGGTTGGTAGAAAGCTCTGGATTTTCATAATTTTAAGAAAAAAAAAAAATTAAAACATTAACTTATAAAAAAGTTAGGGCTGTGTTTGTACCTTTACCCCCCCGAATGTTACGCCTATGATAAACTTTTGGTAGTTTTGATTTTAGATCTAGATTCAGCATATCAAAATTACCAAAATACCAAAAACTCATGTGTTTATGTTCAACCCTGTAGGAATAATTTAAAAAACACCATCATCATGGGCCCCTCTAGAGGGGGCCGTAGCTCCGTTAGGGGACATTTTTCGATACATGTTTATTAAACAAGTTAGTATTATTTTCCTATGCAGAATGCACTGTTTAACTTTGGCCCCCTAATTTCGGGACACCCTGTATATATATATATATATATATATATATATATATATATATATATATATATATATATATATATATATATATATATATATATATATATATATATAAATATATATATATATATATATATATATATATATATATATATATATATATATATATATATATATATATATATATATATATATATATATATATATACAGTGACCGGCAAAAAGTTCGCAACATATGGGAAAAATTTTTATTAGGAGAGTATCGGAAAAACTTTCCCAGGGGATCGGTTCTGCATGTCCGATAACCTAAAAATCGATTTTGACATACGTCACGTGACCACTGGTATAGCGTCAAATTAAAAAAAAAATTGTTAATTTACAAAAAGTGAGGTTAGTTGACGAGATATCAAAAAAAGTTATTTGAAAAAATTGCTTAGAATTAAATTCTAGGTCCTTGTGCAAAATTTTAAGATTTTATTTAAAAAAATTGGAAAACTCAATTTTTTTTAAATATTTTTTTATCGATTTACAAATTTCCGGTTTTTTTCGTTTAGATAGCTTGGCTAATGTAAAGCCCATGTATCTGGATGAAAATAAACGAATGTAGTAGTTTTTTCTACAATTGACAGGACAAAATTAAAAAAAAACAGGGTTTCGCCGGACGCTAGCTGTTGCAATGATTTGTATCTAGCAGCAGTGTCAAAATTTTAGAGACATTTCAATGAGATTACATTGAGAAAACCTTAATCGTCTTAAATATATCTGAAGTTCGACTTTTTGTAAAGTTAAGGGGATTAAAATAGATAATAAACAAAAAATTACCTGTTTATTTAATCGAAATTTTATAAACGAAAACCAATGTAAGAAAAACTTAAAAGTAGTCAAATTCTGTACTAACAACACAAAAAATCATTGTTTTTCCTTGGGTGCACAAAATTTAAAACTCAGTATGACCATTTCTCTCCATACATACTGTTGTTCTCGAGCGCAACTCTCGATTAACATTTCGGAGCATTTTACGATTTATTTGCAATACACAATTTATAATGACATTCTCTAAATTTTGTATATTCCTAAAGGGTCGATGTTTGTACACAGGGTTCTTTAGGTATCCCCACATAAAAAAATCTAACGTCAGATCTACAATTCTACAATTGACAGGACAAAATCGAAAAAATAGGTGTTCGCCGGACGCTCGCTGTTGCAATGGTTTGAATCTAATGAAATGACTGTATCAAGATTTTATTAAGATTTTTCGCACATAAATTTAACAACCAGGTCTATTTAGTTGTACTTAAAACTACCAAAGCAGGCTCTGAAATTAAAACAACCAAATAATCTAGTAGGTTAAAAACAACAGAAAAATGTCAAACAAATTATAATTTGTTTGATTTCAACCTATGTCATTGGTTTATGTCTCGCATCTTACTAAGTTTGATATTTTACATAAGTTTATTAATATTTTATTCCTTAAAATGGCACCCACACTACTTCTTCAGGAAAAGATAGAAATTATTTTAATTTCTGGAGATAATTACAAAAGCCATAGAGAAACAGCAGCAATTTTTAATGAGAGGCACCCCGATAAATCCCTCCATTATTCCACAGTATCTCGTCTAGTCAATAAATTTAAAGAAACGGGATCGGTAGAAAATCAGTATAAAGTTTCCCATGAAAAACCGGTAACAGGTGACGAAGGTTCTCTGGATGTGTGTTTGTCGATCACAGAAACACCCCAATTAGCAGTTAGTCAAATATCGGAGATCACTAACATTCACGAAAGATCTGTGCGGAGGATATTAAAAAGAAACAAATTTCATCCGTACAAACCTAAATTTGTACAAGTATTAAAAGATAGGGATTATGACGCCCGCTTCGATTTTTGTGCCTGGTTCCAGGGTATGATTGAGGAAGATTTTAATTTCCCAAAGAACGTTCTTTTCTCGGATGAAGCTACATTTACCTCTAACGGAACCGTCAGTTCACAAAACTGTAGATGGTGGGCCACCGAAAACCCAGACTTTGTAATTCAGAGTAAAGACCAATATAGTTTTAAGGTTAATGTGTGGTGCGGAATTTTCAACCTCAGAATAGTGGGACCTTTTTTCTTTAGAGACAATTTAAATTCAGAACGATATTTAGAATTTCTACAAACTGAGATATCTGACTTTTTAGACAATTTGTCATTAGCCGAAAGAAGAAATTTATACTTTCAACAAGACGGAGCTAGCATTCATTCCACAAATGAGGTGAAGAGATGGCTGGATCAAGAATTTGGAAACCAGTGGATAGGACGGTTTTCTGAAAATCCGTGGCCTGCGAGATCACCAGATCTGACTCCGTTAGATTTCTTTATGTGGGGATACCTAAAGAACTCTGTGTACAAACATCGACCCTTTAGGAATATACAAAATTTAGAGAATGTCATTAGAAATTGTGTATTGCAAATAAATCGTAAAATGCTCCGAAATGTTAATCGAGAGTTGCGCTCGAGAACAATAGTATGTATGGAGAGAAATGGTGGTCATACTGAGTTTTAAATTTTGTGCACCCAAGGAAAAACAATGATTTTTTATCTTGTTAGTACAGAATTTGACTACTTTTAAGTTTTTCTTACATTGGTTTTCGTTTATGAAATTTCGATTAAATAAACAGGTAATTTTTTGTTTATTATCTATTTTACTCCCCTTAACTTTACAAAAAGTCGAACTTCAGATATATTTAAGACGATTAAGGTTTTCTCAATGTAATCTCATTGAAATGTCTCTAAAATTTTGACACTGCTGCTAGATACAAATCATTGCAACAGCTAGCGTCCGGCGAAACCCGGTTTTTTTAATTTTGTCCTGTCAATTGTAGAAAAAACTACTACATTCGTTTATTTTCATCCAGATACATGGGCTTTACATTAGCCAAGCTATCTAAACGAAAAAAACTGGAAATTTGTAAATCGATAAAAAAATATTTAAAAAAAATTGAGTTTTCCAATTTTTTTAAATAAAATCTTAAAATTTTGCACAAGGACCTAGAATTTAATTCTAAGCAATTTTTTCAAATAACTTTTTTTGATATCTCGTCAACTAACCTCACTTTTTGTAAATTAACAATTTTTTTTTTAATTTGACGCTATACCAGTGGTCACGTGACGTATGTCAAAATCGATTTTTAGGTTATCGGACATGCAGAACCGATCCCCCGGAAAAGTTTTTCCAATACTCACCTAATAAAAATTTTTCCCATATGTTGCGAACTTTTTGCCGGTCACTGTATATATATATATATATATATATATATATATATATATATATATATATATATATATATATATATATATATATATATATATATATATAGGGTGTTTCAAAAAACATGTGCCATCGCTTAAAGGGAGATTCCTTGTAAGAAACTAAGGCAAAAAGTTGATATAAACATGGGCGCAGATGCTTCGTTTCAAAGATACAGGGTGTTAAATTTTTAAATTTTTTTCAGTTTTTCAAAATGGCTTCATCAATTTTGATGAAATTTACGTTGTGTAAAGTACTTATATTAAGCATAATTTTGACCATGAAAAGACTTTGACAGGTCCTCCAGGGGCGTACTTATGAGAAGACGGTACAATATTTTTCCAGTAAAAACATGTACGCCACTGATTTCTTCACATTTTCGTATATCGGTCAAATAGTATGTTAAATTCTTAAGAATACTTGTCTCTTCATATCTTTTCAATTTTCACTTCGTTTAGGAGATAAATGTAATTTTATTAACCATCTTACTGGTTTAGTTTTCCCAACCATCGGTTTTAACATGTAAAGACTATTTAAAAATTGAACGTCCTGTATCTTTGAAACAAAGCATCTGCGGACCCATGTTCATAAGAACTTTTTGCCTTAATTTCTTTCAAAGAATCTCCCTTTAAGCGATGGCACATGTTTTTTGAAACACCCTGTATATATATATATATATATATATATATATATATATATATATATATATATATATATATATATATATATATATATATATATATATTCAAAACTGGAGTAGTGTGGATGCAGTCTTTATTGAAGGTGGCCTTAACTAAGGAATAAAACCCTTTTTTGATTTGCCAAGCTTTCGAGAATTTATTTTTTCTCTTCTTCAGGACTTCTACAATACAAAAATTAATTTAAGTTAGTAAAATCTAACCTAGTAATCTTCATAATAAAAGAACTCACCAAAGTGGGCAGTTAAATTAAAAACAGGAATCTCCATGCGAAAATGCTGGATCTGTCTCCATTCTTTATCACACCACTACATTCCTCGGGGTGTTATGAGGAAAACCGAACGGAAAAATCCCGCGCTTTAGCAGGATAGACGCGACAGGAAATTGACATTTGAAAGATTATGAGATTATGCCCGACATTCATGCTTGGCAACTCTTGGTTAAAAGAAGACAAGTGAATACAGAGGGGTAAGAAGGAGAGAGACAACACTCTTTAAGCACTGGCGCATGGTATCGGAAGGTTAGAAAAATGTTCATAGGTTGTTGAGAAGTTAGTGAACCAAAATATAATAGGTTGTTGATAAACTGGCGGAGAGTTTCAAAACTATCATAATTTAGTTAATCCTAGTAAAACAGGTATAATATGTAAAGAAAGGAACGGCTTAGGCAACGTAATTACACCCTCTCAACCCAGAGCTACTACTCATCTGGGGCTGGAAAATCAAGTAAACTGAGATATTTTTCTTTCTCAAGTCGTAATACGTAACTGTAGACGGTGCCAAGTTCTGATATATCACTTTTTTTATTAAGGCAGTTAGGTTCAAGGTTGATGTGAACCATCTCCAGGAAAAGTCTTTTATATGTAGTATGAATTTTCATTTTCTAAGATCTCAGCACCTTCCCAGTCCATTTGATGATCTTTATCAATAACATGCTCTGCCAAAGCGCAAGAATGTACACCTCGGCGGCAGTCACTTTTGTGGGAAGTAATACGGCCCTTCACATTTCTAGATGTCTGACCTATGTATGATAAGTTACAATTTTTACAGGGGACTCTATATACAATGCTACATTTTTCATCCCTGCTAAGAGGGGCCTTAGTTCTAGAATAAATCTGAGAAATAGTTTTTATTTGCTTTCTCGCTATTTTTATGTTAGTGTGTTTAAAAACATTTATTAATTTTTCTGTTAAATTGTCAATATGTGGTAATGAAAAATAGAAAGTTGTTCGAAGATTGTTTTCTACTGCACTATTGTTTTGTGTGTAAGAATTTGATGGATTAACAGAAATCGGTGTTTGTGATATTAGGGGCATGGATTGTGATTGCCTTTCAAAAATGTTTTCTGGTATCTTGTACCGAGTGCTGAACAAGAATTTGTTAATAAGGTTTATTGGATAGGAATTCTCCACCAATATGCCCCTCAGTTGGTCTAGAGCTTCTTTTCTGTGTTGGGGGTGAGTGAGTTTAACTGCTCTATTTTTCATACCTAAGATTAGGTTTATTTTTGTTCTCATAGGGTGCTAAGAGAAGTAACTGACAAACCTATTCGAACAATATGGTTTTCTATACCACCTCGTTCGCAGGATGTCGTCATTATCTCTAGTGACCAGCATGTCCAGAAACGGGATAGAGTTATTAGTTTCTTCCTCAATAGTAAATTGTACATGTCGGTCATAAGAGTTGAACAATTCTAGAGCTACCTCTGCTCTACCCCTCGGTACAGAGAGCAAAAGGTCATCAACGTATCTTTTTATAAAAGGAAAGTGAAAAGGCATATATTGTAGACAATCCCTAACCAGGTCATCCAATACATAGTTAACCAGGACACACAAACACCGATTTCTGTTAATACATCAAATTCTTACACACAAAACAATAGTGCAATAGAAAACAATCTTCGAACAACTTTCTATTTTTCATTACCACATATTGACAATTTAACAGAAAAATTAATAAATGTTTTTAAACACACTAACATAAAAATAGCGAGAAAGCAAATAAAAACTATTTCTCAGATTTATTCTAGAACTAAGGCCCCTCTTAGCAGGGATGAAAAATGTGGCATTGTATACAGAGTCCCCTGTAAAAATTGTAACTTATCATACATAGGTCAGACATCTACTATCCATTTCTAAAGTTTTGACCCCTCAGTCTGAGGGTCAATAACAAAAAAACCACGGGGTAGAATAAACTGAAAAAATTACAGCTTGTTAGGACGTTATCCAAGAGTTTCTGCCAAAAAATGTATTATTGTAGCGTAAACGATATTGAAGTTATCCATAATCAAGTAGAAAAAAACGACGATTTTACAGCGTTAATACTGATAAACGATTTTCTCATGTCTATATATTGGTTAATTTTTTCCCTATTTAAATGCAATTTTGAAGGTAGATAGAAAAATATCTATACTTTCGCAAGAGATTGGTAGTATGTGTCTAAAATTGTATTTTTTTTATTTTTAATGATGTTTGTGTATCAGCTGTACTGTGGACAATTTAAAACCTTAAAAAAAATCTTTACACTCGTAGACGTAGTTATTATTATACAAATGTATTTTATTACACAAAATTAAAAAAAGCACCTTTAGTTCTTGTAAAAATTGCAATAAATATTAAAAGCCACATAAGAAAGAGATGCAAAGTTTCAAACGCCTTTACCGACATACTCACAGTACGGTGGCGTCGTCGTTAAGGTCGTATGTAGTCCGTAGGTCCATGTATTTTTATTTGTTTAGAATTTAATCTATTTGTTATGTATTGAAAAGATTGGTAAAATAATATTATTTAGTTGATTGTGGTTGTTTATATGTACTTATTGTTGATTTAAATTTTTGGTTTTAGTGGTAGATAGTAATTTGAAATTATTATTGTTTTCACACGATTTTTAAGATTATCTTGTTCGAATTTATATAAATACCTGATGTAATCTGAACCAAAAATACGGTATCAAACTACAGTCTAATACGTTAAAATGTCTCGTCAGTGCAACGAACAAATGAAAAATATTATATTAAAAGTCAGAGCGTACTTTCAATAAGAGAAAGACAACGGTTTGGAAAATATTTTGATTGAGCAAGTGGGTAAAAGAACAGCAGATTGCCTGGGTATTAGTGAAAACACCGTTAAACGTGTTACTGCGGAAGAAAAAAGTTCCGGTATTATACCATCAAAAGGGAGAAGTGGAAGGCCCCGACTGGAATGTGATGAGATTTTGCAGGGCGTCATAAGGAGAACAATATTAAATTTTTACCTGGAGCTTCGGTTTCCTTCTATAAAACAAGTTTACCAGAAATTGAAAGAAGATGTCGATTATTTACCAGAATTTTCAGAAATGACTTTGTACCGATGGATTAAAGAACTTAGGTTGTCCTAGAAAAAACTAATTAATAAACCAATTTTAATGGTACAAAACACAATTGCTGCCAGAAGAGCGGAATTCTTATACGCCATCAAGAGATATCGTGAAGATTCTTGGCAAATATTTTATACAGATGAAACATGGTGCGGTGCAAATCATTCAGGGAAGTTTGGTTGGGTTGAAAGAGTTAATCCCACAAAACGGGATAATTTTGATGAATACAGAGGTGGTATACAGGAAATTAATGGCTTTAGAGGTGGAATGAAACGGCCATCAGGATCAGGACAACGGGTTATTTATTATCTTACATATTGGTAGTAAAATTGGATGGCTGCCTGAAGTGTTTCGTTGGGAAAAAAAGTGCGGCCTCAGTGGATTACCATAACGAGATGAATAAACAACATTACGAAGAATGGTTTAGAACAGTGCTTTCCGTAATACCTGACAAATCAGTAATCGTAATTGACCAAGCACCGTATCATACAATGTTGGATCCTAATTTTCGAAATCCTACAACTGCCTGGACAAAACAAAAAATAACAGAATGGATGTCCCAGCGAAAAGCAACATTGCCCGATGGATTTACAACGTTTAATGAACTATCACTTTCCTAAAACGTATCTTTTAGATACAATTGCAAAGGAGTTACGTAATGATAATGTAAAGCTTCTATGGTTGCCAGTTGCACACTGTGAATTCAACGCAATTGAATTAATTTGGGCATATGTGAAAAATAAAGTGGCAAAATTGAATACTACGTTTAAAATCACAAATGTACTAAATTTGTGTCTTAAAACGATGCAGGACGTGCCAAATTCTGTTTGGGAAAATTGCGTTGGACACGCTAATAAAATTGAGGAATCCTACAGAGAAAAAGACCACTTAGTTGATGTTGTAGAACCATTAATTATAAATTTAGATGAAGGTGATGATTCAAATGAAGACTTTATTAATGATGAAGAAGGAGAAAACGATCCATAAGTGTAGGTCTTCTTCGGTAAAAAAGAGTGGTGTAATCCAATCAGGTTATTTTTAGTTTTAGGTTTAACTAAATTTTATCAGGGCTTTGTACCTTAAAAGTTAAATCGGATGTGATTCTACGTAAACAGGCCACTTTCACATATTTCTTTTATTATTAAGCAAAAGCAAATGCAGACAAACTCACCACAGCATTTGTTACAATTTTCCAAATATGCGAATCATAAAAATAAGGGAACATCAAAAATATTGTTTATCTTTTAGGTGAATTATAAATAAATAAAGCTAATTGGCCTATTTACGTTACTCACTTTGAAGTAATACTTTTAAATTACTATTGTTCGACTACACACGTTTTGCCTATTTTATAGATCTTAATGAAACAATCGAAAATCGTTACATAGAAATAAATGTAAATATTTATCAATGCATATACTTATTTTTTCTTAATTTTACCAGTTACCTAATTTATCATATAGAGCACAAAAAAAAAACCGTCACTATATTGCATTACTTTAATGATCATTACCTTAACACCCATACTATTGCACCTTCGACGCCCCGCTCCATCCCGCAAGCACAATGCTGCTATCCTTTACACAAATTAATTGTTTGTATTTACGTTTATGACAACTGCCAAAACAAAATTTTCGTAAAACGTAAAGTTACATCTCTTTATATGTAATACAAAAAAACAAAAATTTTTGCTGTAAGATTACTGGTAGTAATTACATAACCACAATCATTTTTTGAATATTACTACCAAACCTAAGAAAAAAAAATATAACTAATATTTTTTGGGACTAAAGTAAGGTTCACTTTATCGCCTGTAAAAAATTAGTTAGGCCTGGGAGTACCAGTAAGGCACAATAAATTTTTACAATTGAGTAATTGATGAAATAGGGAAAAAATGGTGACAATTTTACACTTACCTTCCAATTAGAAAAGCACCAAGGCATCTACGGTTACAAAGTTTTACATGTGTAATAGAGACAAGTAACTTTACCGAAATATGTGAAAATTATATTTTTTAAAATTGTACTTTTTACTTTACAAGCTTCCAAACTGAGGGGTCAAAACTTTAGAAATGGATAGTAGAAATGTGAAGGGCCGTATTACTTCCCACAAAAGTGACTGCCGCCGAGGTGTACATCAGTGGCGGCTCGTGCGTTTTTCAGCAGGGTCGGCAAAATTTTAATCTGACAAACTCGAGGATTTACTGTATTTTTGCCCCTCAGAAAGTATGAAAAAATATATAATATTTTTCATGTGTGTCATCATAGGAGCAATAGGATTTTAAGGACCGAGTTTTTTTATTTTTTTTTGTATGAATTTTGTGTTTTATTTTATATTATTTTTTTGCTTTTTACCTACGTATGATGCAAACAAAAAAAGTGATCTTAAATTAAGATTACGTTGACCTTAATAAAACAATGCCAAGTTTTGAGATAAAAGTTCATTAACAATATCTTTACTTTTAATAATACTTACAATTTGAGATGCATTCGAACCTTTTCCCTTTTTTAATTACTTTGTTACTTTACCAAATTTTTCGACCGGCAAGAAATCACTTAAAATGTTTAAAGTTAAAGGTACACAGTACGGCACAGCAGAAGACAGTAAGACCCATATAACTCATTTACTTAGGCACTTAATCAAGTACTAAGGAAAATGCCGCAACTGGTAATGGTAATTATTTAGATTAACGTAAACAGCGAATTTTTTCATGAAATTTTGCACAGACCCTAATTTTGGGTCGTAGAACACGAATCCGAAGTCAGTTTTTGGCGGTCTCGTAAAAAAAATTTTTTTTTTGCTCCCCCAACCTGGGCAAAAAGGTGGTCAGGTTTGCTCAGTTTTGATTGCTATAGATATATATGTATCTATATCAATCAAAACTGAGCAAACCTGACCACCTTTTTGCTCAGCCAACAAATTTAAAGAAATTCATTGAAAAACTAACCTAAAAGTTTAAAAAAATTTTTTACGAGACCGCCAAAAACTGACTTCGGATTCGTGTTCTACGACCCAAAATTAGGGTCTATCCAAAATTTCATGAAAAAATTCGCTGTTTACGTTAATCTAAATAATTACCCTGGTAATGAATGGAGGCCTAAAATTTGCGAAAAACAGTAATCAATACTAATCAATTCACCCAGTCACTACTGTCAGAGTTTCACTTTTCACCCTCATCCCCTTATCAAAACGAATTTCCACAGTTGCCAATATCGCATCTTCCTGGTTCTTTTAACCGTTGAAAATATAATTTTAAGAAAATAAAAATTAAAAATCTAGACCACATCACAATAAAACATTCAATAATATACACTACGTATTAAATTGTAATTAAATTAATATTTTGGATCATTCCACAAGTCCAAACAAGCTCTATTAACTTGATAGTATTGTATTAAGACCCAAATGAATGTTCCATGGATGAAAAAGAGCGCAAATCGGCAACATGCGGCAAAATCCAGTATGCCGCAACGCACATTTGAAACCCCGTATTGAATCTTTTAATATTGTGTTATTATTGTATGTTTGGTTGCCTGTTTCGGTAGCTTTTGTCAGCGGCTTGCCGCAGTAGGTCCTAATCTGTGAGAAGACCTGTTATTATTACTTTCGGCCGTAGTCATTGCCTAATATGGAGATGACCGACCGGTGAAAGAGTAAATAAGTTTGTAAATAGAAGTAAACGGTTAAATTAAAAGGTAAATAATTGAACCATTAGTTTTAAAAAATAGTCAAAATTAAAAATATAAAAATTTTAAATATTGAATAAGAGATTTATTGCTGCCTATTTTTTCTATTTTCTTGGGTCGGCACTGCCGACCTAGCCGCCCCTGACGGGCCGCCACTGGTGTACATTCTTGCGCTTTGGCAGAGCATGTTATTGATAAAGATCATCAAATGGACTGGGAAGGTGCTGAGATCTTAGAAAATGAAAATTCATACTATAAAAGACTTTTCCCGGAGATGGTTCACATCAACCTTGAACCTAACTGCCTTAATAAAAAAAGTGATATATCAGAACTTAGCACCGTCTACAGTTACTTATTACGACTTGAGAAAGAAAAATAACTCAGTTTACTTGATTTTCCTGCCCCTGATGAGTAGTAGCTCTGGGTTGAGAGGGTGTAATTACGTTGCCTAAGCCGTTCCTTTCTTTACATATTATACCTGTTTTACTAGGAGTAACTAAATTATGATAGTTTTGAAACTCTCCGCCAATTTATCAACAACCTATTATATTTTGGTTCACTAACTTCTCAACAACCTATGAACATTTTTCTAACCTTCCGATACCATGCACCAGTGCTTAAAGAGTGTTGTCTCTCTCCTTCTTACCCCTCTGTATTCACTTGTCTTCTTTTAACCAAGAGTTGCCAAGCCTAAATGTCGCGTCTATCCTGCTAAAGCGCGGGATTTTTCCGTTCGGTTTTCCTCATAACACCCCGAGGAATGTAGTGGTGTGATAAAGAATGGAGACAGATCCAGCATTTTCGCATGGAGATTCCTGTTTTTAATATAACTGCCCACTTAGGTGAGTTCTTTTATTATGAAGATTACTAGGTTAGATTTTACTAACTTAAATTAATTTTTGTATTGTAGAAGTCCTGAAGAAGAGAAAAAATAAATTCTCGAAAGCTTGACTAATCAAAAAAGGGTTTTATTCCTTAGTTAAGGCCACCTTCAATAAAGACTGCATCCCCACTACTCCAGTTTTGAATATTTTTTCTTAACTAGTCAGTCGCGACTACTCTCCCTTATATATGTATATATATATATATATATATATATATATATATATATATATATATATATATATATATATATATATATATATATATATATATATATATATATATATATATATATATATATATATATATATATTTTTATAGAAATTGTTTTCTTGGATCTTGTTTATATATTTTTTATAGATATATTTTCTTGGGATTTAAAGATCCTTAATAATTACTACTTTTAATGGTTTTAGGCTTTTATTAACGTTTCGGTCATTATTGTGACCTTCTTCAGAATGTGTGCTGAAAAACCGCTCGAATTAGTATCATCAGTTATAACAAAAACATATAATAGTATACCTGTGAACGAAAATATCTTGGGGAATGCACCCTCCCAGTCAAAGGTTAAAATTGACATATAGACACTGACACATCGGACGAAACAAATTAAAATAGACATTAAACAATTTTAAAATGACGTGCAGCATCAAAACTGCGTGTCTACTACACTACTGGGATCTTTATCGGTATAAAATTTGTGGTGAACAGAATTCAGTTTTTGTATTTTGTTTAAAAGTTGTTTCCTGAGAATAATGTTTTTATTGTTAAGATAGGGGGGGAACTGAAATTCAGTTCCCCCCCTATCTTAACAATAAAAACATTATTCTCAGGAAACAACTTTTAAACAAAATACAAAAACTGAATTCTGTTCACCACAAATTTTATACCGATAAAGATCCCAGTAGTGTAGTAGACACGCAGTTTTGATGCTGCACGTCATTTTAAAATTGTTTAATGTCTATTTTAATTTGTTTCGTCCGATGTGTCAGTGTCTATATGTCAATTTTAACCTTTGACTGGGAGGGTGCATTCCCCAAGATATTTTCGTTCACAGGTATACTATTATATGTTTTTGTTATAACTGATGATACTAATTCGAGCGGTTTTTCAGCACACATTCTGAAGAAGGTCACAATAATGACCGAAACGTTAATAAAAGCCTAAAACCATTAAAAGTAGTAATTATTAAGGATCTTTAAATCCCAAGAAAATATATCTATAAAAAATATATATATATATATATATATATATATATATATATATATATATATATATATATATATATATATATATATATATATATATATATATATATATATATATATTGGGGTATGCAGCAAATGAAAGTGTACTCTTTAAAGTTTAGTCCGAGCTTTCGGAAATTTTTATTTCCATCATCAGGGAATCTACAATTAATAGTTAAATGGGAGTGTGTTACATTAAACGAGCTTAAAGTAACTTACAACTTTGTTGAGGTTGGTAATCAAGATATCAATTGTAGAACTGAACATTGTCAAGACAAAAAGCCGTAATTTGGGTCCAAAACATTAAAACAAGTTAAAATTAATTTTTACAGAACACACAAACACTGATAAAATTGCTTAATTATTAGGAAAAAAGGCATTAGTTATATAAAACATTGTTTGAGTTTAATCTTAGGTTTCATTTTGAATACTGTCAATGACAGGAGAAAATAATTTTTTTTATTCTTAACATTTTTGTAGGGTTAGGGACTAAATGTGTATAGTGGTTACACGAATTCAAGTTTTAGTGTGCAGTATCTTGATACCCGAGCAATAGCAAAGTTAAACCAAAGAAAAAATGGTACCATTCATATTAGAGGGTGGTTTATTATCTAGGAAAAGAAGATAAGAGTAGATTGAACTTAAATGATTAATATCTGTTTTTTTATTAATGCAGTTAGGCTGTTGTGAAATAAAGGCCATCTCCAGAAAAAGCCTCCTGGTGTAGCTAGGTTCTGAGATTAAAATTTTTGTGGAATTGTAGTCCATGTTGTGATTAAATTTATTTGCATGTTCTGCTAAGGCGCATCTTTCTGGGTGAAGTCTACAGTCACTCCTGTGCGAAACAATGCGGTTAGAGATAGGTCTTGAAGTTTGACCAATGTATATTTTATCGCAGTCCGCACAAGGTATACTGTAGACCACATCAGACCTAGCTGTTAAAGGGGTTTTATCTTTGAGTTTAGAGTATACAGAGCGAATTGTAAGAACTGACTTGTTTGCAATTTTTATATCTTTAATGTGACTAAAAATCCTAGTCAGGCCGGGAGTGACCTCCCTAATGAAGGGTAAAGTTGCGAAAATAATATTTCTTTCTGGGTTCGTCCCAACAACACTACTTACATGATTCCGATTAGGAGCATTGGTGTCAGTCAATGTATTGGACGAACTGAACAGTATCTTTTTTATTAAGGTTGGTGGGTAGGAGTTATCTGTAAAAAGTGTTAATAGGATGTCTAGATTCTTTTTGTGGAAGGATGGGTCTGAGATTTTCAAAACTCTGTTCTTCATTTGTTTTATTAAATTCACTTTTGTAGAGAATTTATGGTATGATAAATAGTTCAGGTACCTGCCTGAACTGCAAGGTTTCCTGTACCAGTCAATAATGATTTTATTCTCTGGAGAACGTATAAACTTGGTGTCCAGGAACGGGATAGCTTGTTCATCATTCTCTGTTTCTATAGTGAATTGTATGTACGGATCATAACTGTTAATAGTTTCTACTATCTCATGAATACCATCCTGAGGTAAGGATAAAATGATATCATCTACATATTTTTTTATGAAGTGAAGATTGAAGGATAGGACAGGGATGACAGTGTCCAGCAAGTCGTCCATAACATAGGCTGCTAGAATAGGAGAAATAGAGGCACCCATCGGTGTGCCAAAAGTCTGTTTGTAATGTTTGTTATTAAAAGAGAAATATGTGTTTTCAAAAAGGAAGGTTATCAATTCCATTAAGGATTCTTTATTTATATTACAGTGAGTGCTGATACGGTCTCAGTTTTTGTGGATGGCTCTGTGAGCAGCATTTAAGTAAACGTTACTAAAAAGAGATATCACATCCAGACTAGCCAGGACATAATTGTTAGGTAATATCATGTTATTGAATCTTTGTGTGACTTCAAACGAGTCTTTTATGTAATATTCATTATTATAGTCATAAGCTTTAGTTAGAATGTCTGTGACAAAAGATGCAATTAGCTCTGTAGGTGCTCCAATAGAGGCTACTATAGGCCTTACTGATAAAGTAGGTTTGTGTATTTTAGGGAGAGCATAAAATTTTGGGGATATACCTTTATAGCCAGTAAGTTGCTTTTTTTGAACTTCAGTAATCTGGTTAGTGGTTTTTAGTCTTTTAACCATATCATTGCATTTGCTCTGTATGGACAACGTGGGGTCACTTGGTAGTTGAACATATGAAGTGCTAGTGACTATTAAGTCCTCAGTTAGTTGTAAGTAGTGTTCTTTGTTCATGATGACTGTCACGTTGCCCTTATCAGAATTTGTTACAATAATGTTGGGGTTGCTTTTTAGAAATTTTTGAGTTTTATTGTATAAATTATGAAAGAATGAATTATTAATTTTGTTATTGTGGATATAATTAGTAATTAAGTTAGTAGCTCTAGATATTGTGATATTTTTTAGTGAGATGTCATCTATGTTAGATGTGATATAATCCACGTCCGCCAAAACACTTTTGATGGAGATGTCCCTATTTATTATGGGTTCAATGCAAAATTTTGGACCAAGTGATAAGAACTGTAATACATCATCTGGTATTACTGTTTCTGTAAGATTTTTTATCCAATTAGGTTTGGTTTTGAGTTTTTTTATTGATTCTTCATTCTTTAATTTGTTTAGTTTGTTAATGTTATTAAATTTAGTTTTATGAAATAATCTATTGTAATGTCTTAGTTGTTTACCCGAGAAATTATTGAAAATTAATTCATTAGTATGTGTAATTATTTCTACTTTAAGAGTTTGGAGAGACGTTTCTAATTTATTAATAACTTTGTGATTGCTCGCAATCTCAATACTTATCAATCTATTCCCTAACCTTCGGACATATTCAGTAATGTTTGAGTGTGCATCTTGTCGGAGTAGAAGTTCTTCAGTAGGTCTAGTCGTGGATGTAATGTGTTGTGGGAGGATGCCTAAACTTCTACATTTGAGTAAGAAAGACCTTCGGTTGTACTCCTTGGCAAGTTTCATTTTGGTTTTGGACCACAGCTTCAGCTTCTCCACTGCAATGTTCCCGTATGTAGCCAAGATGGTTTGGTAAAACCCCATACCTGAGAGTTTAGAGAAGGGTAGTCGTTGCTGACTAGTTAAGGAGTAAACTAGTAAATATTGGGGTATGCAGCAAATGAAAGTGTACCCCAACATTATTGTAACAAATTCTGATAAGGGCAACGTGACAGTCATCATGAACAAAGAACACTACTTACAACTAACTGAGGACTTAATAGTCACTAGCACTTCATATGTTCAACTACCAAGTGACCCCACGTTGTCCATACAGAGAAAATGCAATGATATGGTTAAAAGACTAAAAACCACTAACCAGATTACTGAAGTTCAAAAAAAGCAACTTACTGGCTATAAAGGTATATCCCCAAAATTTTATGCTCGCCCTAAAATACACAAACCTACTTTATCAGTAAGGCCTATAGTAGCCTCTATTGGAGCACCTACAGAGCTAATTGCATCTTTTGTCACAGACATTCTAACTAACGCTTATGACTATAATAATGAATATTACATAAAAGACTCGTTTGAAGTCACACAAAGATTCAATAACATGATATTACCTAACAATTATGTCCTGGCTAGTCTGGATGTGATATCTCTTTTTAGTAACGTTTACTTAAATGCTGCTCACAGAGCCATCCACAAAATCTGGGACCGTATCAGCACTCACTGTAATATAAATAAAGAATCCTTTATGGAATTGATAACCTTCCTTTTTGAAAACACATATTTCTCTTTTAGTAACAAACATTACAAACAGACTTTTGGCACACCGATGGGTGCCTCTATTTCTCCTATTCTAGCAGCCTATGTTATGGACGACTTGCTGGACACTGTCATCCCTGTCCTATCCTTCAATCTTCACTTCATAAAAAAATATGTAGATGATATCATTTTATCCTTACCTCAGGATGGTATTCATGAGATAGTAGAAACTATTAACAGTTATGATCCGTACATACAATTCACTATAGAAACAGAGAATGATGAACAAGCTATCCCGTTCCTGGACACCAAGTTTATACGTTCTCCAGAGAATAAAATCATTATTGACTGGTACAGGAAACCTTGCAGTTCAGGCAGGTACCTGAACTATGTATCATACCATAAATTCTCTACAAAAGTGAATTTAATAAAACAAATGAAGAACAGAGTTTTGAAAATCTCAGACCCATCCTTCCACAAAAAGAATCTAGACATCCTATTAACACTTTTTACAGATAACTCCTACCCACCAACCTTAATAAAAAAGATACTGTTCAGTTCGTCCAATACATTGACTGACACCAATACTCCTAATCGGAATCATGTAAGTAGTCTTGTTGGGACGAACCCAGAAAGAAATATTATTTTCGCAACTTTACCCTTCATTAGAGAGGTCACTCCCGGCCTGACTAGGATTTTTAGTCACATTAAAGATTTAAAAATTGCAAACAAATCATTTCTTACAATTCGCTCTGTATACTCTAAACTCAAAGATAAAACCCCTTTAACAGCTAGGTCTGATGTGGTCTGCAGTATACCTTGTGCGGACTGCGATAAAATATACATTGGTCAAACTTCAAGACCTATCTCTAACCGCATTGTTTCGCACAGGAGTGACTGTAGACTTCACCCAGAAAGATGCGCCTTAGCAGAACATGCAAATAAATTTAATCACAACATGGACTACAATTCCACAAAAATTTTAATCTCAGAACCTAACTACACCAGGAGGCTTTTTCTGGAGATGGCCTTTATTTCACAACAGCCTAACTGCATTAATAAAAAAACAGATATTAATCATTTAAGTTCAATCTACTCTTATCTTCTTTTCCTAGATAATAAACCACCCTCTAATATGAATGGTACCATTTTTTCTTTGGTTTAACTTTGCTATTGCTCGGGTATGAAGATACTGCGCACTAAAACTTGAATTCGTGTAACCACTATACACATTTAGTCCCTAACCCTACAAAAATGTTAAGAATAAAAAAAATTATTTTCTCCTGTCATTGACAGTATTCAAAATGAAACCTAAGATTAAACTCAAACAATGTTTTATATAACTAATGCCTTTTTTCCTAATAATTAAGCAATTTTATCAGTGTTTGTGTGTTCTGTAAAAATTAATTTTAACTTGTTTTAATGTTTTGGACCCAAACTACGGCTTTTTGTCTCGACAATGTTCAGTTCTACAATTGATATCTTGATGACCAACCTCAACAAAGTTGTAAGTTACTTTAAGCTCGTTTAATGTAACACACTCCCATTTAACTACTAATTGTAGATTCCCTGATGATGGAAATAAAAATTTCCGAAAGCTCGGACTAAACTTTAAAGAGTACACTTTCATTTGCTGCATACCCCAATATTTACTAGTTTACTCCTTAACTAGTCAGCAACGACTACCCTTCTATATATATATATATATATATATATATATATATATATATATATATATATATATATATGTATTTTTGGCAGGTTCTTGGACTGTTGATATATATATTGTTTTTAATTTTGTTTTCTTGGGGATTTAGTCCGTTGTGAGGCAAATAAAATGTGGTGTTTTTGGTTACATTTTATATTACTAACGTTTCGGTAATAGATATACCTTCATCAGAGTGCAGTAGCTGAAAACATTTTTTTATTTTAACAGTTTTTAGGTAATATTTTAGGAAATAGTTACTAAGTTTATATATAAGTATAAAGGTGTTACCTTTTATTAAGAATCCAAGGATTGGCACATTGTACTGCGAGGCACTTTATAAAAAATTGCACTTTCTGTTACTTTGAAGTTTTTAAACAGATAAGTCGGTATGTACATATTTAGTCGAGCTTTATTAAATAGTAACTGAAAAACGAAACATCTACTTGTGGCGAAGGGTCGTCTGACGATTTGAAAACCTTTCCAAATTTTTAAAAAATATTTTAGAGAACGTTGTAAACAAAAACAATTATTATATTAAAAATTCGATGGATTTCAAAAATAAAATTAAAAATATAATTATCCCCGAAGATCACTTACTGATATCTCTAGACGTTATATCACTATACACAAACATACCTATCAATCTTACAAAAGAAATAATAACAAAAAAATGGGATAAAATAAAATCCTTCACCGACATACCACTAAATGAATTTCTAAATGCGGTTGAAATCACCTTAAACTCCACATATTTCCAATATGAAAAAAAATTCTATAAACAAATAGATGGATGTGCTATGGGTGCCTCAATTTCCAGTGTAATTGCCCAACTCGTCCTGGAAGACCTCGAAGAAAACACAATCCCGCCCTTAGATTTCCCTTTACCTTTTTTCTACAGATATGTCGACGACTGTATAACAGCTGTACCCAAAAATAAATGCAACTTGATTCTAGAAAAATTTAACAGTTACCACCACAAACTACAATTTACAATAGAAAAACAAAACGAAAACAAAATCAACTTTCTTGACCTAACTCTATACAATAAAAACAACAAAATAAGAACAGAATGGTACTCTAAAAAAACTTGGTCTGCAAGATACCTACATTTTGACTCACAGCACCCCCTATCCCAAAAAAAAACCGTTATTATTGGGCTCGCAGACCGCAGCATAAAACTATCTGATCCCGAATTTAGAGAAAGGGCAATCAACAAAGCAAAAGAAACTTTAAAAATAAATAACTATCCGCAGCATCTTATAAACAAAATTTTTAAAGAAAGAATACACAAATTTTACAACACACACCCAAACAACAAACATACAACAAAAAATAATAAAAATTACTTATCATTACTATATGTTCCTAACCTATCAGAAAAAATTCAAAACGTTTTTAAAAACCACGACATAACTGTCAGCCACAAAGGCCACAATCTTTTAAGAAAAAATTTCAGCAAGCTAAAATCAACAATCCCCAAAGATAAAAAAAACTCACGTTGTGTATGAAATTCCATGCAATAACTGCCACGCCGTTTATATTGGACAGACCAGCCAACACTTAAAAAACAGAATAAATGGACACAAATTCGACAAAAAAAACAAGACTGCCTTATCACATCACGGCGACGAAAATCAACATACTTTCAACTATAAAAACACAAAAATCCTAAATACAGAAAATCATTCTAAAAAACGAGAAATACTTGAAATGATCGAAATCCAAAGAAACAAAAACGCTATAAACGCTAAATCCGACACAAAAAACCTTCACAAAATTTACCATAATATTATAAAATAAACTCACCCTTCTCACAAGCTACATAATACAAATAACTAATTAATTAAAAAATAATAAATAAAAACACATAGACCTCAAAACAATAATTGGACCCCTTAAGCCAAATAGATACATCTGGCAAACACTCCCAAATCGTCAGACGACCCTTCGCCACAAGTAGATGTTTCGTTTTTCAGTTACTATTTAATAAAGCTCGACTAAATATGTACATACCGACTTATCTGTTTAAAAACTTCAAAGTAACAGAAAGTGCAATTTTTTATAAAGTGCCTCGCAGTACAATGTGCCAATCCTTGGATTCTTAATAAAAGGTAACACCTTTATACTTATATATAAACTTAGTAACTATTTCCTAAAATATTACCTAAAAACTGTTAAAATAAAAAAATGTTTCCAGCTTCTGCACTCTGATGAAGGTATATCTATTACCGAAACGTTAGTAATATAAAATGTAACCAAAAACACCACATTTTATTTGCCTCACAACGGACTAAATCCCCAAGAAAACAAAATTAAAAACATATATATATATATATATATATATATATATATATATATATATATATATATATATATATATATATATATATATATATATATACAGTGACCGGCAAAAAGTTCGCAACATATGGGAAAAATTTTTATTAGGTGAGTATTGGAAAAACTTTTCCGGGGGATCGGTTCTGCATGTCCGATAACCTAAAAATCGATTTTGACATACGTCACGTGACCACTGGTATAGCGTCAAATTAAAAAAAAAATTGTTAATTTACAAAAAGTGAGGTTAGTTGACGAGATATCAAAAAAAGTTATTTGAAAAAATTGCTTAGAATTAAATTTTAGGTCCTTGTGCAAAATTTTAAGATTTTATTTAAAAAAATTGGAAAACTCAATTTTTTTTAAATATTTTTTTATCGATTTACAAATTTCCAGTTTTTTTCGTTTAGATAGCTTGGCTAATGTAAAGCCCATGTATCTGGATGAAAATAAACGAATGTAGTAGTTTTTTCTACAATTGACAGGACAAAATTAAAAAAAACAGGGTTTCGCCGGACGCTAGCTGTTGCAATGATTTGTATCTAGCAGCAGTGTCAAAATTTTAGAGACATTTCAATGAGATTACATTGAGAAAACCTTAATCGTCTTAAATATATCTGAAGTTCGACTTTTTGTAAAGTTAAGGGGAGTAAAATAGATAATAAACAAAAAATTACCTGTTTATTTAATCGAAATTTCATAAACGAAAACCAATGTAAGAAAAACTTAAAAGTAGTCAAATTCTGTACTAACAACACAAAAAATCATTGTTTTTCCTTGGGTGCACAAAATTTAAAACTCAGTATGACCACCATTTCTCTCCATACATACTATTGTTCTCGAGCGCAACTCTCGATTAACATTTCGGAGCATTTTACGATTTATTTGCAATACACAATTTCTAATGACATTCTCTAAATTTTGTATATTCCTAAAGGGTCGATGTCTGTACACATAGTTCTTTAGGTATCCCCACATAAAGAAATCTAACGGAGTCAGATCTGGTGATCTCGCAGGCCACGGATTTTCAGAAAACCGTCCTATCCACTGGTTTCCAAATTCTTGATCCAGCCATCTCTTCACCTCATTTGTGGAATGAATGCTAGCTCCGTCTTGTTGAAAGTATAAATTTCTTCTTTCGGCTAATGACAAATTGTCTAAAAAGTCAGATATCTCAGTTTGTAGAAATTCTAAATATCGTTCTGAATTTAAATTGTCTCTAAAGAAAAAAGGTCCCACTATTCTGAGGTTGAAAATTCCGCACCACACATTAACCTTAAAACTATATTGGTCTTTACTCTGAATTACAAAGTCTGGGTTTTCGGTGGCCCACCATCTACAGTTTTGTGAACTGACGGTTCCGTTAGAGGTAAATGTAGCTTCATCCGAGAAAAGAACGTTCTTTGGGAAATTAAAATCTTCCTCAATCATACCCTGGAACCAGGCACAAAAATCGAAGCGGGCGTCATAATCCCTATCTTTTAATACTTGTACAAATTTAGGTTTGTACGGATGAAATTTGTTTCTTTTTAATATCCTCCGCACAGATCTTTCGTGAATGTTAGTGATCTCCGATATTTGACTAACTGCTAATTGGGGTGTTTCTGTGATCGACAAACACACATCCAGAGAACCTTCGTCACCTGTTACCGGTTTTTCATGGGAAACTTTATACTGATTTTCTACCGATCCCGTTTCTTTAAATTTATTGACTAGACGAGATACTGTGGAATAATGGAGGGATTTATCGGGGTGCCTCTCATTAAAAATTGCTGCTGTTTCTCTATGGCTTTTGTAATTATCTCCAGAAATTAAAATAATTTCTATCTTTTCCTGAAGAAGTAGTGTGGGTGCCATTTTAAGGAATAAAATATTAATAAACTTATGTAAAATATCAAACTTAGTAAGATGCGAGACATAAACCAATGACATAGGTTGAAATCAAACAAATTATAATTTGTTTGACATTTTTCTGTTGTTTTTAACCTACTAGATTATTTGGTTGTTTTAATTTCAGAGCCTGCTTTGGTAGTTTTAAGTACAACTAAATAGACCTGGTTGTTAAATTTATGTGCGAAAAATCTTAATAAAATCTTGATACAGTCATTTCATTAGATTCAAACCATTGCAACAGCGAGCGTCCGGCGAACACCTATTTTTTCGATTTTGTCCTGTCAATTGTAGAATTGTAGATCTGACTCCGTTAGATTTTTTTATGTGGGGATACCTAAAGAACCCTGTGTACAAACATCGACCCTTTAGGAATATACAAAATTTAGAGAATGTCATTATAAATTGTGTATTGCAAATAAATCGTAAAATGCTCCGAAATGTTAATCGAGAGTTGCGCTCGAGAACAACAGTATGTATGGAGAGAAATGGTGGTCATACTGAGTTTTAAATTTTGTGCACCCAAGGAAAAACAATGATTTTTTGTGTTGTTAGTACAGAATTTGACTACTTTTAAGTTTTTCTTACATTGGTTTTCGTTTATAAAATTTCGATTAAATAAACAGGAAATTTTTTGTTTATTATCTATTTTAATCCCCTTAACTTTACAAAAAGTCGAACTTCAGATACATTTAAGACGATTAAGGTTTTCTCAATGTAATCTCATTGAAATGTCTCTAAAATTTTGACACTGCTGCTAGATACAAATCATTGCAACAGCTAGCGTCCGGCGAAACCCTGTTTTTTTTAATTTTGTCCTGTCAATTGTAGAAAAAACTACTACATTCGTTTATTTTCATCCAGATACATGGGCTTTACATTAGCCAAGCTATCTAAACGAAAAAAACTGGAAATTTGTAAATCGATAAAAAAATATTTAAAAAAAATTGAGTTTTCCAATTTTTTTAAATAAAATCTTAAAATTTTGCACAAGGACCTAAAATTTAATTCTAAGCAATTTTTTCAAATAACTTTTTTTGATATCTCGTCAACTAACCTCACTTTTTGTAAATTAACATTTTTTTTTTAATTTGATGCTATACCAGTGGTCACGTGACGTATGTCAAAATCGATTTTTAGGTTATCGGACATGCAGAACCGATCTCCTGGGAAAGTTTTTCCGATACTCTCCTAATAAAAATTTTTCCCATATGTTGCGAACTTTTTGCCGGTCACTGTATATATATATATATATATATATATATATATATATATATATATATATATATATATATAGGGTGTTATGTAATTCACTGCATATATTGAATTCGGTAAATCCTGGCATGAATTCAGATTGAATAAAAATAAATTCATAAATTCATAAATGGCGCTTCACGATAAAAAAAAGGTAGATATCGGCCATCAAAATTTTTTTTTTTAAGTAACAGCGCACCACTGGTCATAAATACATGGCCATATAAAAAACAGCGAGAAACGTCAGTTACAGAAAAAAAAATTGTTTTGACGTCAGACGTTGCCAATTCTCTCTAGAATATTCTTATGTAACTAATAATAATATATTTGTTATCTTTAAAGTAAGAAATCATACTAACTCTTTTAAAACATTCAATTTCGAAAAGTTAAAGAACTACAACACAAAACACAAAATAATCCAAAAAACAGCTGTTCAAACCTATGAGTACCTAAATAAAAAAAATTTAGTTCAAAATTAGCTTAAAACAAAAAAATTCTAATACGTACGCCTGTACTTTTTTTATTTACCTATTTTTAGTCATATTTAACAGAAGATTAGGCTTTTATTAAAAGGTTTATTTATATCGTCCTTAATTTTTAAGCGAAATTCCTCACAACTTAAATTATGTACCTAATTATAAACTTTACGTTCATAAACCTCTTCCACTGCTGAAATAGTCATTCGACTCTTCATCTGTCCAATAATTTTACAATACCATTTTATTTTCTTTGATTTTAAATTTCGCCAGAGCCTTTCACAGTCTACGTTAGTATCAGGTAACATAAAAATACTCAATAAGATTTTTTGGTGCAAAATTTGTTTTAAATGCATCAGTATTTGCACTCATTTCTGACAAAAAAAATTCAGAAACTCTACAAAATATCTTTAAAAACGAAAAGCGTGACAAATGACAAAGTTTTTTTCTACCACGAGCTTCCAACGACGCACAAACCTCTTGTCACTTGGTACCAAATCTGTTTCATTCCCGAAGAAGCCACCGTGTTGGCGAAACATGTCGAATATATTGTAAAGTAATATATTTTTTGTTTAAATAAAGTGGAATTTTAAACAATTTGTGTTTATGTCTATATGTAGTGATATGGAGTTCCACCAAGTAAAGGCAGAATCAATTCAATTGAAATTTTATTTAGTGTTTTATTAAAGGTAATTTTAGTAACACAAACTTAGAATACACTAAAAAAATTTAACAACCATCTGTATTATTTCTATATACATCCTTAAAAATAAAGGAACTAAATAATTATTCACAAGCACAAAAAAAATAACAGCCATGGAATTTAGCCTCATTAAAAATAATGCTTATAAGCTTGATTTAGCTAGTCCAGGTTTTAATCAAAAATATTCTTATAGTTTAAATTTTTGCAAACAAAGCTAAAGGAACTCAATTATTTACTAGAACATATCGACAAATTAAGTCATGGAATTTGGCTTAATTAAAAATAAATAACTAAATTATTCACTAAAACCTGAATAGTCATAGAATTTAGCTTAAATAGACAATAATCAGTCTTTTTTTAAAACCTTAGAAACAAAGAAACAAACAAAATTAAGCATAGTCATGAAAATTTAGTTTCGAAGAACATAAACACTGGGTAATTTTTTCTAAAATATCTTTATTAGTGGTCTATCTTGGACAAATTTTCATTTATGTCCTTTAGAACACCGATAGTTTCTTGGTGCATCCTCAGAAGAGTCATTTCATCACTTCTTGTGCTTCTTTGAGAGGGCACATTTTTTCTACACTTTGTAGATAGTGGTTTCTTTCCTTCTATTTTTCTTTTACTCCCTGAAGTTTTTATTGCCTGTATTTTTCCCCCACTGTCAATTAGTAGAACTTGCAGAAATGCATTGAGAACTTGAAGCAGTGCTTTTACAATCTAAAGCAAGGTTTTGAAATTTAATTAATGTGGCAAGAGGAGGGACAAATATAATTTGATTTGTAATATCGATTCCAGTTTCCGGACTAAGTAAAGCTTCTCCTGTAACATTATTTTGTTCATCGAAATTTTCATTATGTGGATCTTTAATAGTATCAGGTTGGGTTGGGTTGGGTTTGGAAGTTGTATTGTAGCATTTTTATTTTACGCATATTTCCCCAAAAGGAAAAATGCTGTTACGGATATTATTTATTTGAACCTTTTCATTAAGTCCTTAATAACTTTCTTATTCTGTCTTTATAATAAATTAAATAACCTTCTACTTTCTTAAGAATTGCACCAAGGTATAGCATGATCTTTGGCTTCATTGTCAGTAGGTAGTTTTGAGAGTTCGCTATTCCGTTAGTTCGTCAATTCGCCATTCTGCTGACTACGCAATATTTTTAGATGAACAAACCCTACCATTCTGACAGGACATTTCTTATTTCTTGGTTGTCCGCCTGAAGTAAGGATAGTCACGCCATGAGGAATTCTGGAGTGGGACTCTGCGTCGTTATAGTAATCTACTATAGCTTTCTACTATAGAAATCTATTTGCGTTTTCTACTATCGTCAAATTTGCAACTCTGTTTAGTTGTAGACAATGATCGGGTATCTTCGGACTCGCCAAAGTGGTAACTGTCGGAGCTAAAAACATTGAGGAAATTCTAGGGATTGTAAGTTCAAATTTGAATCTGACAAGTCTTCGATTTCGCCGTAGCGTTATTTTGTGAATAATCTAATAATTTTTAATTTAATGTGTAATAAAATATCAGAAAAACCAGTAAGTATAAATTATTATATACTTTAAAAGTGCAATATTGAAACAGAGTTAATAATATTTTAGATAGAAAATGAGATCTTGTTTCGCATGTCGACGGTCAGTTGAGAAAGACAAAGTGATTTTGCATAGGTAAGTAACTAATTATTTAAGAAGATTTTGATTTTAATTATAACGTATTATATAAGAATTAATAATTACAATAAATTATACTTAACTATTTTGAGTTTTAATTCGAGCTTGAATAATGTGTTTTTTTTTTAGATTTCCACACGATGCCTCGCTTTATTTACATAATGTTCTTACCCGTTTTGCCCCAAAATCTCAAAAATTAAAAATGATGTATTCACTCTTCAGTTTACATTCTTGTGAAAACTATCCGTCGCTGAAACTCAAGTAGTTTTTCACTTCTTGCTGCTTAAAACTGGCATTATCGGTACATTAGCTATGTCATCGTAAATAGGATAATAATTAACTTTTAGTCCACTTTTCACAAATAAAAACACATTAATCTTTACTTTTGAAAGGTAAAAAGACGAGAAGGAAACCGACAAGCTCACATTTTAAACTGCTGTCAGAACTGACAGTGACAGTTCCGTCAAAAGTGGATGCATCACGTGGTACAAAACCAAAGAAAAGAAGATTTTATATTTGCTTCAAATTTTAACAACGGGTAGATTGGATGCTAAAAATATAGTAGTAATACGTATATGGTTCAAAAGTATGGTTATGTCGAGTGACTCTTCGAAAGTCAATTAGGGAATACAAACCACGTGATCCAATATGGCTGTTGTGAGCAAACATAAATGGCATTTAGTTTTCTCCCATATGAACAGTTAAGAAGATTATTATTATAGATTTTATTTTTGAGACTTGTGTGTTTCTTAAAATTTGTGTTATTTAACTTTTACGTGACTTGTCTGCTCTGCAGTGGGACTCTGCGTCATTATAGAAAGCTACTATTGTTTTCTACTATAGAAATCTATTAGCGTTTTCTACTAAAGAAAATTTGCAACTCTATTTAATTGTAGACTAATAATCGGGTATCTTCGGAACTCGCCAAAGGGGTAACTATCGGTGCTAAAAACATTTGCGAAATTCTAGTGATTTTTAATTTTATAACTAGAAGTTTTGGATACAAATAAAAGTTTGGTTATATTTAATGTTCAAGGTTCATGTTCAAAAGTATTTTACCCACGACCTAAGTTCAACTTTTTCATTTTTTCCATGTGCCCTTCTAGAACTAGTAACACCTAAGTACAGCTTATACTATATCACAGCTGTGACCTAAGTAAATTAAACAGGGGATCACCCAGGATTTTGTCTCAGTAGTAGTGTCTCAGGAATTACGCAATTCGGTGGATTTTTCAATTAGTAGTGCACTTTTTAAATTTTTGTGTGTCTAGGATGTTAGTTTAGGGGAGACTGCAGACCCCAACCCCCCTGATTACGCCACTGAAGTTAGACACCGCAACGTCATCAGCCGAGAACTTACTGCCGTTGTCGACTGGTGACGTTGCGGTGTTTAACTTAAAGAATGCCCTCACGGGCGGAAAAAGCGGAACAGTGGACAGGCGCTTCGTTTGTTAAACATGGCCGCATTCAACTAATCACATAACGAAGCACCTCTCCGCTGTTCCGCTTCCTCCGCCCGTGAGGATCCACTTTTACAGCGTTACTAGTTCTAGCATCTTTGGCTGTTTATTTGGATCTTTTTATTTCTGGATGAGCTTCAGCGAAGTTAATGAAATTAAGCCAGTGTTCATTTCTTACGCGCATTTTACTACAAAAATACTTTTTGTTTGTTGCTTATTTAAAACTATTTAGTAAAAAATGTATGTATTTCGATCTCAAAATTTTCAATTGAGTAATTTTTATCCAAATTATAAGCAAAGTGCCATGTATGCATAAAAGCAAATTAAGGAGCTTTTACTGATCCTTTTTAGTTTTTTATAAGCTTAGGACGATTTGTGGTTATACCTAATGCCAGAGTGAAAATGTTCAAAATTTTGAGACTCGTTAGGTATAATCTTAAACAGAAAAAGCAATAGTTCCAACATATGACCCCTAAAGCCTTCGTTCACAGAACACCGAACCGGCAGTGCTCTGGCTCTGATCCAAAAATATGTAAAAAAAAACTTGATTCATAACCTCACAAACCGATATCTACAGCGTTGGCGATGTCGTTTCAAGACGACAAGATGGCTGCCACATTATCGACTTCGAAACCTACGCAGAGTACGAAACGATATTGCTCCGTTTCTACAAATAGAATTCTACGACGTCGCGGAGTCCCACTGCAACGTTGGCGATGTCGGTCGTTGCAAGACGACAATATGGCTGCCACATAATCGACTTCTAAAGCTACGCGGAGTACGAAACTATCGCTTCGTTTCTACAAATAGAATTCTACGACATCGCGGAGTCCCACTGCTGGTATTTGTTTATAAAAAATATAAGGTGTTCCGGGGCTATAAATATAGGAAAGACAAATCTGCGAAGAAGCAGATAGACAAGACCCATTTCAGGGAGGTTTTCTTCAGCACTGGATTTGAAAGTTTGAGAATTATTGAAATTATTGTGCAATTTTATTTGTTTCCTGAATGGTCTTTTATAGAAAAAGAATCTTTGCGGCATGCCTTTGAGGATGGTTTTTTGATTTTCTGTAAGTAGTAAAACGCCATTTTGTAAATACCTTATGCTAAGAATTTGTTTCATCTCTTTTAGTTCATTGAAATAACTAGTGATGGTTAGAAAAATATATTTTTGTTGCTTTTAATGGCACTTTAGAAGTCCAGTATGGATTTATATTTTTTATGGTTCCCTCATAAAGAGGTAAGTTTTCTTTATCCAAGCCCTCCTTACCATAACTTTTGTAGGGTGTGACATTATAGGGTTTAAATTCATTTTAGGGTAATTATTTAGATTAACGTAAACAGCGAATTTTTTCATGAAATTTTGCACTGACCCTAATTTTGGGTCGTAGAACACGAATCCGAAGTCAGTTTTTGGCGGTCTCGTAAAAAAAAAAATTTTTGTGCTCACCCAACCTGAGCAAAAAGGTGGTCAGGTTTGCTCAGTTTTGATTGATATAGATATATATGTATCTATATCAATCAAAACTGAGCAAACCTGACCACCTTTTTGCTCACCCAACAAATTTAAAGAAATTCATTGAAAAAGCTAACCTAAAAGTTTAAAAAAAAATTTTACGAGACCGCCAAAAACTGACTTCGGATTCGTGTTCTACGACCCAAAATTAGGGCCTGTGCAAAATTTCATGAAAAAATTCGCTGTTTACGTTAATCTAAATAATTACCCATTTGGTAGACCACCCTCGGGATAGATCACCTTTGGGATGAACCACCTGTGAGTTTCACCCCCTTAGTTCTCCTTCGGCATAACATACCTTTGAATTCACCACCCTCGAGATAAATCACCCCCCCTTTGAGTCCACTGTTAGGATTCACATTCGGTATAATACACCGTTAGGATTCACCGTTGGAATTCAACCCCATTTAGACCATTTTAAGATCACCTTTTAGATTCACCATATGTACTACAAGGAGGGTGAAGTCTTTATGAAGCAGCAAGGCAGCAGGTTACAGTCAAGGCCAGTTTGTTCCATTTTTAGTTATAATTATTTAAACGTTTAATTTCACAATTTTATCTGGTAATCATAGTAAAATTTCTTTCATTAATTATGTAATGGCAAATTGATTGCGATCATCATTTACTATTTTGGCTAAAATAAAGTGCGCCCTATTCGAATTCATGAATATCGACTAGCGGTTAGTATTTATTATACTTAAAGTTTCTATCAAGTGGTACGAACCAATTCAGCTGTGAGTAAATTCAGATGAATTATTTTTGGAAATAACTTAAACTGTAAATATGTAAAAAATGTAAGTAATGTATAAAATTTGTAAAAAGTGGGTCAAATTATTATTAATATAATAAAAGTTTATTTGTGTGGGACCCGGATCTTTTTGTTTGCGATATTCAGGCCCACTAGTGGTGATTTCTGCAGCGGTTTCTGTCTTTACCAGAAACTACATCTTCAAAAAAGGCAGTGGCGCTCATAAATAAAACGTCACATGTTATCTATTACCGAACAAACAAGCAGCCATGGCCGGACCAACGGAACTCAGTCTCACCGAGTGCTGGCTAGGGCTTATAATATTACCAGGTAATATTGTAATAAAGTTGCCACTGCCAACGTGGTGCAAGTGTTTCGACTTGAGGCTGCTAAGCTTGTTCGTGTAAAATTTTCCATTTATATAAAAAAAAAATTAAATTCTAATTATTGTAGAACTTATCCATATCGTGCCAGAATTTTCATTCAAATTTGTACATGTTTACATTTTTTATAAAACTGGACTGTTGTCTTGCATATGACACAAGGTCTAATATTTTCTACAGAGTCTGGTGAAAGTATTGAACACATAGATCAATGTGAACTTTTATTTTTGAGTTTGAATTTTGAACTGATTAAGGAATTTTAATTAATATTTAATTTACTTCATCCAGGTAAATATGGGTATTTTAAGGTGATTTATTTTGCATATTAAAACTCGAATAGGTTTTTAACATTAGTTTTGACAAGTGGCATATTTCTTGATTTCTGCTTTCTAAATATTACACTAAACTTGCGACGCACTTTGTTCAAAAAAAAAGTGTTTGATTAAAAACCGTCAAAGATACTATGATGAGTATCATTGACCAAGTACTTACCGCTTAACTTGAAAACATTACAATCACTCTTAAAGGTACTCTAGAGAAAAACACAGGAACAACAGGGTGTTCTGAGGGAAGCAGGTGTAGTAGAGCGCGTTGCAAATTAGCCCTCAGCTCAGTTAGGCTGGGTAGGTTCTATTGGACGCCACCAGTTTTTTACACCGACGCAAACTGGAAGTCGCCTAGTTGGTCTAGGGACCTGCTTCTCACACAACAAACCTGCTATTCATACTTAAAAATTAAACAGAGGGCGCAGTGAGCTGGATAAAAACAACTTAATAAGTTTACCCTATATACATTTATTTGTACACTGATTAAAAAAAAGGTTACAAGTGGTGACAAATAAGGTTGGGCGATTTTGCCCTCGCAAAAATAAATAAATTAAATTAAACCAAAACTTCGTGAGGAAGTTTGTCCTCACATACAAAAATTCATAGGGTGGCTTCTTAGCACCCGCCAAACAGAAATAGGGATGGTTCGTATCCTCTACCAAAACAACTAAGAGGGACGCTTTGTAGCCCCTATGGAAGAAGTAGGGAGGTTCGTGGCCCCTACCAAGGACCCTAGGAATAAAACAATTCCCAGTAGTTACAGTAATTCAACTTTAATTAATAAACAAAATATATTTGAAGTTACGTTAATAATTACAAATAAAAATCAGAAGTTACGTTATTAGAAAAGATTACTATTCAGAGAGAGACAATTGACTTGAATTAAAGCGCCGAAATCTAACAATTTTTTTTTCATATTAATTAATTAATTTAATATTAAAAGAGAAAGCCATTGGCTTAAACTGAATCGAAAAATTTGGATAAGTAGAAAAATATGTAAAAATAAGAAGCTACGTCAATATAAAAAAAAAACCACTAATAAAAGAGAAAGTAATTATTTGCAAAATTTAAACGAGCTTAGGATAATATTAAAAAGTTACCTTAATAAACAAAGTGAATATTTGGATAAATAATTTACTGAAACTAATCCGCAAAATTTAAGAATATTAGATAAAAGGCTAATAATAAATGAGAAAGCCAGTGGCCTGAAATCAATCGCAGAATTTTAGTTAAGTTAGAAAAAATAAAGTGTGAAGTTACTTTAATTAAAAAAAACTATCAATAAAATAAGTAATCGCTGAAAACCAGATTGCAAAATTTAAACAAACTCATGGTAAGATTTAAAAAAAAGTTACGTTACTAAACAAAAGAAATTATTACGCAAGGGCATTGATAACTAAATAAAATTGTACAGTTCCTTGATACTCAGCGATAAGCGTTAATATTTACAAAATACTTCATTCAGTTATCTTACATTAACAATAAAAAAAAAATAATAAAAGTACAACAAAAGCAAAAATAATCGATAATTAAATCACAAGTTCACGCAAGATTACAGGTATAAACAAAGCAAAAGGCTTAAGCGAAGCCAAAAAAAGTAAAATAATTAAAACCTCAAACCCCTATAGTAGCTTGACTCAAAAGCTAAGCGTTAACACTACTTGTGTAAATAAAGTGGATCAATGTAAGATAACACAAGAATAATAATTGACTTCACAAAAATTTTAATCATTTAAATTAAGAGAAAGCACCCTGTATAGGGAGAAACCGTTCGAATATTAACAATGAAAATACACACCGTTTATGTACCTTTATAAAACACAAAGCTTAAATTACAAGCAAATAAATCGCTAAAGCAAGGCAGCTACTATATATAACTACTTTAGGTTTCCAAAGCAAATAATATGATAATAAAAAAGGTATTACATTAACTATCTACAAGGCAAGTATGTAGCTACCCTCTGTCCCAAATCGTACGATATAATAAATGGGTGTAAAACATGTACGAGCTATAATAAGTTACTTTACCCCAAAATTATAGTCAGATGTCAAATTTGCAAATTAAATAGTAGGTTGATTGACCCCTCTAAAAACATAAAAATATTATTTAACCAAATCTTTATACCAAAAGCAAAAACAAATCTAAATTATCCAACTTCCCAGAGATAAAACCCGTGAAACCCTGAGCCCGTACATATTTTAACTCATAAAAAAAAAGGTTTTGTGGCACTTATTCAGAACACAAATTCCCTTATAACTATATAAATCACTGCTTGAAATGAGTACTACAGTTAGCCCAATTTACTCCTGCATGTGCTTTGCGGTAAAGTTATTAAAAAAAAAGGAAACGATTTAAACAATCTACATTTACTAAGATAGTTACTGACGTACTTAAAATCAAATAAAATCTGGCTCGTAAGCTGGTATAAAGAGGTCTTAAACAAAAATTATAGATTGTACGAGCTTTACTGCCAACCATCAAGACTGAAAAAGTTATTCGCAAATTAGGTAAAGTGATATTAATATTTAAGAAATTGAAGGCTTGACTATTATATTAATAGTTTAGTCAGTTATTATTATTCAAAATAGGAAGTAGCACACCGAGCTACAAAACTAGGCTTAGAACAAAATACTTTAAAACCGAGTTTCAACAATTACGGTTCGCTAAAATTTTAATTAAAATTTAGGGGCACAAAATGGGCAAATACGTATCTAAGAAAAAGGCAAGGCCCTAAACAAAAAAAACTTCAAGCTTCAAGGTTTAACTCACCCCTTGATCCAAGATAAGGAGGGCTTGACAAACTAAATTCCAGAACTGCAGGCAGCAAAAGGGCACCACACAGCAAAGGTTACCACAGGGTTTGGACCTCCAAACTGTTGCCGATGTTCGTGGCTTGATAGAAATAAAGAAAGGAATCCTTAGTCATTGAAAAATTTTACCATGCACGTGGCAGACTAGCAAAAACCCATCTATATAAAAAAGCACTCACCTATCATCGAAGTCGCCCAAAAATATCCTGCGTCTTGCAGAAACAAATTCTTCAAGAATTTAAACGCGGTCCCTGACTTTTTAATCCAAAAAAAAAACTAGAATTTCCAAATTGAAATTTTCAGATAGGGACCATGGAACAATTGCTTCGAAGGATAGAGTGGAAGTGACCGGCCTATGCCTCGTGTCGGAAGAATCATATGACACTTCCTCCCACCACAGACACATATCCAAGATGGTTCCGAAGAATTTCCGCCCTGCACTGATTACTCCAACTGTCGCCACGCCACCAAACAAAGACACTACTATTGTACAGAGACCCCGGGCGTGAAACAATAAAGTCACGGAAATACAGAAAGTTATACCTACGCCGGTGGCCTGAACAAAATAGCAACGAAAGCCTGCCAAACCAACCCACGCGAAAATGCTTAACGATACAGTACAAATTTTACCCCTCCGGTTTGGCAGCACTGCAAGACTCTGACAGTGTCAGCCTGTCAGTTCAACCAAAAATTCTAACCTTCTCATATAACTCAATTAAATGTTTACAAAATTCAAAACAAGATCTTGGAAAAGAAAAGAGAAGGAAATCTTGGAGTTTAATTAACAGAGAACGCTAGATTCAGAAATCCAGGACAGTGAAGGCAGTGGAAAACACCGGGATTAAATCTCATTCAAAATGTAGGTAGTCTTTTAAAATTTATTCTCTAAAAATATGTTATCATAAATAGACTAAAGGCGACTGTCTGTACACACAGGAAGGCCTTAAGCAAGGCGAAAATTCAGGCCCAAGCCAGAAAGAAAGATTTTAAAGCAGACTACAACAGATGGACAAGCTCATGTTAAGCCGATTTGGACCAGATAAAAGGGCAATCAACACCCCCAGGGGGTAGCCTGGACAGCAAGGGAAGGGGGCCACATAGCGGAAGAACGATAATAGATCTTCTGAATCAAGGTAAATAACTAAGAAAACAGGCGTTCGTGAATAAACTAATTATTAGAACAAAACTAATTCGGTGACAAAAATGACCTGTCACAACTCCCCCTCTCCTACGAAAGGAGGGAAATTTTCCAATGAAAATTAACCGACGATAAGGATCAGAGGCTCTCTGTATGATACAAGAAAATCGAAAAAGAAAATAAATTACCTGCGCTATGCTGGCGCCAATAAAAAAAAACATAAGTGAAGATACGTGGGAACCCAAGGTAGTACCATATAACTAATACTAACTAACAAGACTGATAACTCAATCTTAAAATAACTAAATACTCAAAGAAATCTTTGGTCCCTTTGCCACTAGTCACCCAGCGACCTCCTCCAGGAAGATTCGGTGTGGAACGTAAACCCTAAGTTGGTAAGGGAGCTAGCATTGCGTTACACCCAAAAATATTGTGGGGAACCTCGTTTACTAGCCTCATACCGTAGAATCGTCCCGAATTAAATCACCAATTGACATGCGTCAAACCAACCAAAGGGTGGACAACTAAAAAGGAAAAGATAAATATAATACAACATAAGTAAAATGATAAGAAAAGAGGGATAGCCCAGATGATCCACCATACAAAAGGGAGTGGATTGTAGCATCCACCAAGCTAAAAGATGCACCAAACGGGAAGCACATCGGTCCCTGTATACAACAAAAAAAATTAATGAGGGTGTTCTGAGCGGTGGCACTGCCACCGGCCTGTCGCAACCTAATAGGCCGACTTGAGCTCAGGCCGAACAAAGTAGCTTGGTCCTCCCCTGGCCCGCCGAACAAGTTCGATGGGCAAACTGTTACCCCAGGGGTCAGACTTCCGCCCCCCCTGAACAGCCCTTCCAGTCGGTCTGCTCTCCGAAGGATCCATGATCTAACAAAGAGCGTCGAAGCGACATCCGGTAGCACCCAACACCGTGCAGCCTGTAAAACGAGATAGGGACAAATGTCTAAATCGATATAAAGTCAAGATAAAGTAAAGTCGCAATCGGGATAGTTTTATTTCGTCTAAAAGGTGAATAGACGAAATATATCAATAAGGACCTAGGCGCAAAACCAGTAAAACTGAGATGGCCGGAGACTAACATATAGTCCTACCAAAACCTAGACCTAAGACAAATCCAAATAATAGAGAAAAAAAAAACCCAAAGGTATCAAAGCAAATTAAAGCCTATCAAAGGCCAATCACGGTAAGGTAAGTAAATCAAAATAAAGGTAAGTAAATCAAAATACAAGGTAATCGAAATAAACCAAAGTAAATGTATTCAAAATTCCGCAAAGGTAAGCAAATTATCGCAAAGGGAAGAAAATTTATCGCAAAAGTAAGCAAATTTATCGCAAAGGTAAGTAAATTATCGCAAAGATAAACGCAAATATAAAAAAAAGGTAATTAACCAAAAGTAAATGAAACAAGTACATCAAACTAAAGGTTCGCAAATCGAGATAAAGAAAATTGGGTTACTTGCCAACAACTAGCAGTGAATCCCACCATAAGTGGTATTCTCAACTTCACAAAATCAGCAAAAGGAGAGAAAGAAAATTGTGTTTCTACTCTAAATCCCCAAAGGAAAGACAAAGTCGTACTCGAGCAAAAACACATACTAGTTCAAGTAACCGAAATTTCCAGACACAAGTAGGGAATAATAATAAAATCACGTCAAGGTAGAGAAAATTAAGCCAAATCAAAGTAAAAGGTCACATCAAGGTAAATACGTCAAATCAAGGAAAAAAAAAAGGTCCAATTAAGATAATAAATAAAGACTTTTGGCCCTAGTCTTTAGTAAAAAAAAAACTTAATAGTGAATGCAGATAAAAAAAACGATAAAGAAAATTAGGTCCAAAATTAATTAATCACCGCCTTCTAACCAAGTAATCAAACTTAAATTACCATGTGACACACCGACCCCCATCTCGTCTCGCGCCGAGATGGGTATCTGCGTGAGACTGATAAACGCAAAAAGGTAAGCTACAGTAAATGACCATAAACGTTACTATACGTTACTATACTATAAACCAAGTGACGATAAGGTAAAGATAATCAGGTAATGACAGATAAAAGATAACGAGGCGTAAGGCGGTGTTGGCAAGTGAAAGTAGTAAGGCAGCTGAGGGCTTACCTACTACAAACAATAGAAGCAAGGCAGCTGAAGGCTTACCTTGCCACGGCTTTCAGGGGACTCCTACCCCACCTAGTAAACCCAGTGCAGCGCTATTCTAAGTGACAGTGTCCAAATCCATCAAGTCTCGCGCCCAGATGGATCCAAACACAATCACGCCCACACTGCAGAGCATGAAAATTGCTCACGACTGAGCAAGGAAAGTAAAAAAAAACAAGAATTTAAACTGGGCCAAAAGTCAAAATTAACGCAACGATAAAAGAAAACTCACTAAAGCCATTATTACCGAAAGAAGAAGGGAAAAAAAAATTAAATGTAATTAACCAAATTGAAGCTATGGACTCGAAAGTTAATAAATTCAGAAATCAATAGATTGATAAATAAATTGAAGCAAAATGACACGTAAAACGTAATATTAAATTAATGACAGTAAAATCAACGGAATGTAATAAAGTAAATAATGACTTTGAGTTGCCTAACAATTTATTCACTCCTACGGACCACCAAATGCAGTTTCGGCATATACCGGTTTAAGGTCTTGTACATGCCAAATGCCCTTACTAACACCGTGTTCGTCTTCAAGCTCATACGTACACGTGCCGGTCTTTTCTACGATCTTAAACGGACCTACAAATTCCGGAGCCAACTTTGCGCTATAATATTTCGCTGCATCGGATATACTTTTATTCTTACGCCAGACTTCTTGACCGGGGACAAAGCTTACTGGGCGTCGGCGCAAATTATAGTTATGTCGATTTTTAACACGAGAAGCTTCGATTTTAGTGTGGACTTTTCTAAATAATTGTTTGAAAGCTTCTATTCGTTCTCGAATGTAATTTTGACGCTCAGTTTCTACTTGAGGAACACCCTCAGCATAGTCCGAACCGAATAGCTTGTGTTCCCTGCCAAAATTAACGCAGTATGGGGTGAAGCCCGTAGTTTCGTGTCGCGAAGTGCGAATGGCGCAACCGATAGCAGTTAAATTATCTTCCCAAGTTCGATGGTTATTTTGTTGAACGTAAGAGCGCAACATCGTTTTAATAACTCTATTAACGCGTTCAGTATGATCTGCTCTAGGATAATAATTGGCAGTGTAAAATATTCTAACCTTATATTTATCGCAAAGGGCTTGAAATTCTTTGGATTTCATTTGAGTTCCGTTGTCGCACGTTAAGAATTGAGGAGCTCCGTAAACTAAGAAGATGCCGTCTTCGACACACTTTACCAACGATTTTGCTGTTGCCGATCGACACGGGAATAACACGACGTACTTGCTAAAATAATCGGTGACCACCAAAATATGAGTGTTACCCTGTTTAGAACGAGGTAAAGGACCTATGTAGTCTAGGCTGATGGCTTGCCAAGGCTCTTTTATGTCTGGGCGGTTACCCATTAGACCAGCTGGACGTTTCTGCTCTACTTTGTTCTGAGCACAAGTTCTACAAGCACGGACACAACTAGCAACGTCAGATCTCATTTTCGGCCAATAATATCTCTCGGCGACTTTCCAAAATGTCTTAAAAACACCCACGTGCCCTGCTGCTGGATTATCATGGCATCGAAGTAGTATCTCTTTTCGTTTATCCTTCGGCACTACTATTTTCCAGTAGGTAGAATGATCTGGATAACTAGGATTGTTGGTCTTAACATATTTAAAGAGATTGCCATTCTCGACTCGCCAGCAAGGATATTTATCAGGACGTTCTTCTAGTTTCTGCATCATGCCTTTATACCATTTGTCTGAGGTGTCAGAAAATGATGACGGTGGTTCGTCAACAGCTGCGACAGAATCAGTAGTCACTGGCACTGACCTAGAAAGAAAATCTGGCACGACGTGATCTCGGCCTTTACGGTGGATCAATTCAAGGTCGTAAGGTTGTAAACGGAGAGCCCATCGAGCGAGGCGTCCTTGTGGATCTTTCAAATTATGCAGCCATAACAAAGAATGGTGATCTGTTATAACTTTAAAGTGTACACCCTCCAGGTAGTGACGAAGCTTTTCTACACTCCAAATTACGGCAAGGCACTCTTTTTCGGTGACGGTTAATTTCATCTCCTGTTTGGTGAGAGAACGTGAGAGATAGGAAATAACCTTTTCTCCATCATCAAATTGCTGAGTCAGAACTGCTCCTAAGCCATAAAATGACGCATCAGTCTGCAAAGTAAATGTGCGGTTGAAATCTGGACATGTAAGCACGGGAGCTGTGATAAGAGCTTCTTTGATCAAGTTGAATGACTGATGGCACTCTGAAGTCCATTCCCATTTGATATTTTTCCTGGTAAGCCGAGTAATTGGGGCTATAATAGCTGAAAAGTTCGGCACAAAACGCCGGTACCAAGAAGCGGTGCCAATAAAACGTCGAATTTCGGTGATATTTCGTGGAGGTGCTATATTCACAATGGCCTGCACTTTCTCAGGATCAGGTCTTAAACCTTGAGCGTCTACGATGTAGCCCAGGTATCTTAATTCTGGCTTACAAAAGTGACATTTCTCCTCGGAAACTATGAGTCCTGCATCTCTCAAACGGTCAAAAACTAGGCCTAGAATTCTAAGGTGTTCAGGAAAGGTTCTGGAGATGATAATTATATCATCAAGATACACCATCACATGATTTTCCAAATCAACGCCTAGTACACGGTCTACTATACGTTGCCAGGTGGCTGGCGCATTGGTCAAGCCGAAGGGCATGCGCAGAAAATGATAAAGATTCCTACCTGGAACAGTGAAAGCAGTTAATTCACGTGAGGACTCACTAAGAGGTACCTGCCAGAACGCTGATTTTATGTCGATGGAGCTAATGTAGCGGGCGTCTCTGAGGCGATCCAAAATGGCGGAGATATAAGGTATAGGATATGCGTCTTTCTTAGTTTTTGTATTAAGCTTTCTAAAATCTATGCAGAACCTATAGCTGTCATCTTTCTTGCGTACCAAACACACTGGACTGGACCAAGGACTTTTAGAAGGTTCAATCACGCCAAGTTTCAACATCTCGTCGATTTCCTCGTCCATAATCCTTTGCTTGTATGGAGAAACTGGGTAGTAACGCTGTTTAATTGGCCTAGTGCCGGGTTCAAGCTCAATGACGTGTTCTGCTACCTTGCAGCAGCCAAGACCAGTACCCATTTCCGATATTTTCTCCTTAACTAGTGCATTTAAACACGCTCGGTCGGTTTCAGATAAAGAGTTGCCATCTATAACGCTACAAATTTCCGTAGGTTGATCATCAGTGGAAAAATGCCAGACATCCTGCTTCAAGTCGGGGATCACTTCCATGGTTCTCCAAAAGTCGATTCCTAAAATCAGTTGGTGGGACAGTTCTGGAAGAACTAAAATATCGATAACCCGAGTTCTATTTAATAAAGTCACAGGAACCTGAAAATAGCCCAAACTAGAGCAAGTTTGGCCGTTCGCAACGGTACAATCAGTTTGTTGCTTAATAAGTTTTAATCCCAAACTTTCCAAAATTCGGAAACCCGGTCGACCTACAATAGTGCGTGATGCTCCAGAATCTAATAATCCTAAAATCTTATAACCTAAAATTGTAATTTCTAAATAGGGGCGCTGGTCGCCATGCGCATGAGCTATGATAAAATTTAAAAGGTTTTTATTGGGAAAAGAACTGTTAGCATGTGAATGATTCTGGTTGGAAGGGGAGCTATTGGTCGGTGAAAGGCTTTCATCAGAAATCAAGTTGTTGGTCGGCAAAATGTTTTTACAGTGAACAGAATTGTTAGGGGGTGAATGACTTGTGTTGAAAAGCGAGTTGTTGGTGGGCAAAAGGTTCTCATCGGAAAGAAAGCGGTTGGTTGGTGAAATATTTCCATTGGGAAGAAAGTGGTTGGTCGGCAAAAGTTTTTCATTGGACAGAGAATGGTTAGAGGATGAATGATGTTTGTGAAGAAGAGAATTATTGGTTGGCAAAAGGTTTTCCCTAGGAAGAGAGCTGTTGGTCGGCAGAATGGTATTGTTGGGAGGAAAGTTGTTGGTCGGTGAAATAAAAGGGAGGGGAGTAGTCCTACGACCTATCGACTCTCCCGAGAATCGTTTCCCGAAGAACATTTAGGGCAGTTTTTACTGGTCACATTTGGGGCACCACAGCGGAAACAGTGGATTCTGCGCTGTTCAGTGCACTGGCTATTTCGATGACCTGGCTTATTACAGTTCCAGCACAAGAATGGCCCTGAGTTTCTGGATGTTGTTGGACGTGGCTCTCTTGGTGACTGTCTATCGTCCCGAGAGATTGATTGTGCCGGACGAGATTCTCTCACTTCGTCGATCGGTTCGTTCCTCGAACATGATGCTTCAGACGCTATAAAAGCGAAGTCCGGTTCCACAAAGTTATGCCTTTTCCGAGAAGGTGGGACATAGGTTTCGGCACGATATTTCTTTGCCTCCAGTTTGAGACATTCTTCTTCTAGATCTTCCAACTTGTTAACTACCGGAAGTTGGGTAGTGTAAAAAGGAGATAAATTCCGGGTAATGATATCCAGTTGAACGTCCTCTGAGAGGGAGCCATGTCGTCTAAACAGCGCGCTCATACTTGAGAGGTAATCGACGATACTTTCACTCGAATCCTGAGTCCTGTCCAGAATTTCCTTAAATAGCCGATGACGATAGTCTGGCGGCTCGAAATGTTTGCACAGAAGGTCAGACAAACTAGACCAGTCCGAAAATCGATGACGATTTGCGCGAAACCAATTTAGGGCTCTACCAGTAAATAGGTCGATAGCGGATTCAAACAACTCGCGTTCTGAAATACCACGAGCGTCGCGTAGTTCCGATACTCGCTCCAAGAAATTATGCACCGTCATCTGTTTAGCCTCGCCGGTAAATCTAATTCCCCATTTTTCGACACGCTGCGCCTTGCTACACGAAGGATGGCTAACGGAGGTGGCAGCAGCTGTTACATTGGGACTAACCACGGGTGGAGTGACTTTGGGCGACGAGCGCGTGTGACGCGGTCGACTGTTGGACGCATTGCTAACTACAGACGAATCCGAATCCGAGTCGTTGAGATGAGTTTGATCAAGTAAAGCGCTTAAATTCGGATCTTGTTTTAGGAGATCATCCAAACTGTTTAATTTGCTCAAAGTTTGAAGTAGCAAATTAGACCGAGTTTGCGATTCTTCGGCACTGAGGTTCTCAACCGGAATCCGATCAACACGAGTGAATAAATGGACAAGTTGCGACTGCAAACGCACGAACTTCGCTCTGGCTGAGTCACCAGAAATATTCTTGATCGCGTTCTCAATATCGTGTAATGTTTTCGTTATGTAGTCACATTCGTCGTCAAAAACAAAGTTATAGGCCGGACGAGTAAAAATTTTGCCTTTTCTTTCCATTTTTAAAATAGGACGTAACGATGATACAAGTTCTTTTGCGGTATTAGCATTGCTAGCCGGAATTCCACGAATCGTGAGCTCGTAAATAAGCATTTCTTTCCGAAGGCAATGAACTTGCATATTATAATCCATTTTGGAGCGGATAAAAACAACAGCAACTCAAAAGTCAATAAAAAAAAATCAAATCTAGGTATAATCGCGTAAATCGAATAAATTTACCAAAACTACACCAATGGTGTAGTCAAATACAGCAAATAGAGGTAATTAAATCAGCAAAAATAACACGAAATAATAAAAAGGTAATCAAGCAATCGTAACACAGTACGCAAAGATAAAGTCACGTAAATAAATTAAATAAGATCGGTAATAAACCACAAATTCAAAGACAATCAAAGTTACGCAAACAAGTCAATTAAAATCGGTAATAAATCGCCAAAATCAAATGCAGTAATACAGGGCTAGTACAGTTAGAGTGAAAATTGATGGAAATTTTCAAAGTTCCATCCAGCTCACTAGACGCACAAGAGTAAAATTAGAAAAAAAAAGCGGTAATTTTTTTAAATATGCCCCACGTTGGGCGCCAAAAATTTGCGACGCACTTTGTTCAAAAAAAAAAGTGTTTGATTAAAAACCGTCAAAGATACTATGATGAGTATCATTGACCAAGTACTTACCGCTTAACTTGAAAACATTACAATCACTCTTAAAGGTACTCTAGAGAAAAACACAGGAACAACAGGGTGTTCTGAGGGAAGCAGGTGTAGTAGAGCGCGTTGCAAATTAGCCCTCAGCTCAGTTAGGCTGGGTAGGTTCTATTGGACGCCACCAGTTTTTTACACCGACGCAAACTGGAAGTCGCCTAGTTGGTCTAGGGACCTGCTTCTCACACAACAAACCTGCTATTCATACTTAAAAATTAAACAGAGGGCGCAGTGAGCTGGATAAAAACAACTTAATAAGTTTACCCTATATACATTTATTTGTACACTGATTAAAAAAAAGGTTACAAGTGGTGACAAATAAGGTTGGGCGATTTTGCCCTCGCAAAAATAAATAAATTAAATTAAACCAAAACTTCGTGAGGAAGTTTGTCCTCACATACAAAAATTCATAGGGTGGCTTCTTAGCACCCGCCAAACAGAAATAGGGATGGTTCGTATCCTCTACCAAAACAACTAAGAGGGACGCTTTGTAGCCCCTATGGAAGAAGTAGGGAGGTTCGTGGCCCCTACCAAGGACCCTAGGAATAAAACAATTCCCAGTAGTTACAGTAATTCAACTTTAATTAATAAACAAAATATATTTGAAGTTACGTTAATAATTACAAATAAAAATCAGAAGTTACGTTATTAGAAAAGATTACTATTCAGAGAGAGACAATTGACTTGAATTAAAGCGCCGAAATCTAACAATTTTTTTTTCATATTAATTAATTAATTTAATATTAAAAGAGAAAGCCATTGGCTTAAACTGAATCGAAAAATTTGGATAAGTAGAAAAATATGTAAAAATAAGAAGCTACGTCAATATAAAAAAAAAACCACTAATAAAAGAGAAAGTAATTATTTGCAAAATTTAAACGAGCTTAGGATAATATTAAAAAGTTACCTTAATAAACAAAGTGAATATTTGGATAAATAATTTACTGAAACTAATCTGCAAAATTTAAGAATATTAGATAAAAGGCTAATAATAAATGAGAAAGCCAGTGGCCTGAAATCAATCGCAGAATTTTAGTTAAGTTAGAAAAAATAAAGTGTGAAGTTACTTTAATTAAAAAAAAACTATCAATAAAATAAGTAATCGCTGAAAACCAGATTGCAAAATTTAAACAAACTCATGGTAAGATTTAAAAAAAAGTTACGTTACTAAACAAAAGAAATTATTACGCAAGGGCATTGATAACTAAATAAAATTGTACAGTTCCTTGATACTCAGCGATAAGCGTTAATATTTACAAAATACTTCATTCAGTTATCTTACATTAACAATAAAAAAAAAATAATAAAAGTACAACAAAAGCAAAAATAATCGATAATTAAATCACAAGTTCACGCAAGATTACAGGTATAAACAAAGCAAAAGGCTTAAGCGAAGCCAAAAAAAGTAAAATAATTAAAACCTCAAACCCCTATAGTAGCTTGACTCAAAAGCTAAGCGTTAACACTACTTGTGTAAATAAAGTGGATCAATGTAAGATAACACAAGAATAATAATTGACTTCACAAAAATTTTAATCATTTAAATTAAGAGAAAGCACCCTGTATAGGGAGAAACCGTTCGAATATTAACAATGAAAATACACACCGTTTATGTACCTTTATAAAACACAAAGCTTAAATTACAAGCAAATAAATCGCTAAAGCAAGGCAGCTACTATATATAACTACTTTAGGTTTCCAAAGCAAATAATATGATAATAAAAAAGGTATTACATTAACTATCTACAAGGCAAGTATGTAGCTACCCTCTGTCCCAAATCGTACGATATAATAAATGGGTGTAAAACATGTACGAGCTATAATAAGTTACTTTACCCCAAAATTATAGTCAGATGTCAAATTTGCAAATTAAATAGTAGGTTGATTGACCCCTCTAAAAACATAAAAATATTATTTAACCAAATCTTTATACCAAAAGCAAAAACAAATCTAAATTATCCAACTTCCCAGAGATAAAACCCGTGAAACCCTGAGCCCGTACATATTTTAACTCATAAAAAAAAAGGTTTTGTGGCACTTATTCAGAACACAAATTCCCTTATAACTATATAAATCACTGCTTGAAATGAGTACTACAGTTAGCCCAATTTACTCCTGCATGTGCTTTGCGGTAAAGTTATTAAAAAAAAAGGAAACGATTTAAACAATCTACATTTACTAAGATAGTTACTGACGTACTTAAAATCAAATAAAATCTGGCTCGTAAGCTGGTATAAAGAGGTCTTAAACAAAAATTATAGATTGTACGAGCTTTACTGCCAACCATCAAGACTGAAAAAGTTATTCGCAAATTAGGTAAAGTGATATTAATATTTAAGAAATTGAAGGCTTGACTATTATATTAATAGTTTAGTCAGTTATTATTATTCAAAATAGGAAGTAGCACACCGAGCTACAAAACTAGGCTTAGAACAAAATACTTTAAAACCGAGTTTCAACAATTACGGTTCGCTAAAATTTTAATTAAAATTTAGGGGCACAAAATGGGCAAATACGTATCTAAGAAAAAGGCAAGGCCCTAAACAAAAAAAACTTCAAGCTTCAAGGTTTAACTCACCCCTTGATCCAAGATAAGGAGGGCTTGACAAACTAAATTCCAGAACTGCAGGCAGCAAAAGGGCACCACACAGCAAAGGTTACCACAGGGTTTGGACCTCCAAACTGTTGCCGATGTTCGTGGCTTGATAGAAATAAAGAAAGGAATCCTTAGTCATTGAAAAATTTTACCATGCACGTGGCAGACTAGCAAAAACCCATCTATATAAAAAAGCACTCACCTATCATCGAAGTCGCCCAAAAATATCCTGCGTCTTGCAGAAACAAATTCTTCAAGAATTTAAACGCGGTCCCTGACTTTTTAATCAAAAAAAAAAACTAGAATTTCCAAATTGAAATTTTCAGATAGGGACCATGGAACAATTGCTTCGAAGGATAGAGTGGAAGTGACCGGCCTATGCCTCGTGTCGGAAGAATCATATGACACTTCCTCCCACCACAGACACATATCCAAGATGGTTCCGAAGAATTTCCGCCCTGCACTGATTACTCCAACTGTCGCCACGCCACCAAACAAAGACACTACTATTGTACAGAGACCCCGGGCGTGAAACAATAAAGTCACGGAAATACAGAAAGTTATACCTACGCCGGTGGCCTGAACAAAATAGCAACGAAAGCCTGCCAAACCAACCCACGCGAAAATGCTTAACGATACAGTACAAATTTTACCCCTCCGGTTTGGCAGCACTGCAAGACTCTGACAGTGTCAGCCTGTCAGTTCAACCAAAAATTCTAACCTTCTCATATAACTCAATTAAATGTTTACAAAATTCAAAACAAGATCTTGGAAAAGAAAAGAGAAGGAAATCTTGGAGTTTAATTAACAGAGAACGCTAGATTCAGAAATCCAGGACAGTGAAGGCAGTGGAAAACACCGGGATTAAATCTCATTCAAAATGTAGGTAGTCTTTTAAAATTTATTCTCTAAAAATATGTTATCATAAATAGACTAAAGGCGACTGTCTGTACACACAGGAAGGCCTTAAGCAAGGCGAAAATTCAGGCCCAAGCCAGAAAGAAAGATTTTAAAGCAGACTACAACAGATGGACAAGCTCATGTTAAGCCGATTTGGACCAGATAAAAGGGCAATCAACACCCCCAGGGGGTAGCCTGGACAGCAAGGGAAGGGGGCCACATAGCGGAAGAACGATAATAGATCTTCTGAATCAAGGTAAATAACTAAGAAAACAGGCGTTCGTGAATAAACTAATTATTAGAACAAAACTAATTCGGTGACAAAAATGACCTGTCACAACTCCCCCTCTCCTACGAAAGGAGGGAAATTTTCCAATGAAAATTAACCGACGATAAGGATCAGAGGCTCTCTGTATGATACAAGAAAATCGAAAAAGAAAATAAATTACCTGCGCTATGCTGGCGCCAATAAAAAAAAACATAAGTGAAGATACGTGGGAACCCAAGGTAGTACCATATAACTAATACTAACTAACAAGACTGATAACTCAATCTTAAAATAACTAAATACTCAAAGAAATCTTTGGTCCCTTTGCCACTAGTCACCCAGCGACCTCCTCCAGGAAGATTCGGTGTGGAACGTAAACCCTAAGTTGGTAAGGGAGCTAGCATTGCGTTACACCCAAAAATATTGTGGGGAACCTCGTTTACTAGCCTCATACCGTAGAATCGTCCCGAATTAAATCACCAATTGACATGCGTCAAACCAACCAAAGGGTGGACAACTAAAAAGGAAAAGATAAATATAATACAACATAAGTAAAATGATAAGAAAAGAGGGATAGCCCAGATGATCCACCATACAAAAGGGAGTGGATTGTAGCATCCACCAAGCTAAAAGATGCACCAAACGGGAAGCACATCGGTCCCTGTATACAACAAAAAAAATTAATGAGGGTGTTCTGAGCGGTGGCACTGCCACCGGCCTGTCGCAACCTAATAGGCCGACTTGAGCTCAGGCCGAACAAAGTAGCTTGGTCCTCCCCTGGCCCGCCGAACAAGTTCGATGGGCAAACTGTTACCCCAGGGGTCAGACTTCCGCCCCCCCTGAACAGCCCTTCCAGTCGGTCTGCTCTCCGAAGGATCCATGATCTAACAAAGAGCGTCGAAGCGACATCCGGTAGCACCCAACACCGTGCAGCCTGTAAAACGAGATAGGGACAAATGTCTAAATCGATATAAAGTCAAGATAAAGTAAAGTCGCAATCGGGATAGTTTTATTTCGTCTAAAAGGTGAATAGACGAAATATATCAATAAGGACCTAGGCGCAAAACCAGTAAAACTGAGATGGCCGGAGACTAACATATAGTCCTACCAAAACCTAGACCTAAGACAAATCCAAATAATAGAGAAAAAAAAAACCCAAAGGTATCAAAGCAAATTAAAGCCTATCAAAGGCCAATCACGGTAAGGTAAGTAAATCAAAATAAAGGTAAGTAAATCAAAATACAAGGTAATCGAAATAAACCAAAGTAAATGTATTCAAAATTCCGCAAAGGTAAGCAAATTATCGCAAAGGGAAGAAAATTTATCGCAAAAGTAAGCAAATTTATCGCAAAGGTAAGTAAATTATCGCAAAGATAAACGCAAATATAAAAAAAAGGTAATTAACCAAAAGTAAATGAAACAAGTACATCAAACTAAAGGTTCGCAAATCGAGATAAAGAAAATTGGGTTACTTGCCAACAACTAGCAGTGAATCCCACCATAAGTGGTATTCTCAACTTCACAAAATCAGCAAAAGGAGAGAAAGAAAATTGTGTTTCTACTCTAAATCCCCAAAGGAAAGACAAAGTCGTACTCGAGCAAAAACACATACTAGTTCAAGTAACCGAAATTTCCAGACACAAGTAGGGAATAATAATAAAATCACGTCAAGGTAGAGAAAATTAAGCCAAATCAAAGTAAAAGGTCACATCAAGGTAAATACGTCAAATCAAGGAAAAAAAAAAAGGTCCAATTAAGATAATAAATAAAGACTTTTGGCCCTAGTCTTTAGTAAAAAAAAAAACTTAATAGTGAATGCAGATAAAAAAAACGATAAAGAAAATTAGGTCCAAAATTAATTAATCACCGCCTTCTAACCAAGTAATCAAACTTAAATTACCATGTGACACACCGACCCCCATCTCGTCTCGCGCCGAGATGGGTATCTGCGTGAGACTGATAAACGCAAAAAGGTAAGCTACAGTAAATGACCATAAACGTTACTATACGTTACTATACTATAAACCAAGTGACGATAAGGTAAAGATAATCAGGTAATGACAGATAAAAGATAACGAGGCGTAAGGCGGTGTTGGCAAGTGAAAGTAGTAAGGCAGCTGAGGGCTTACCTACTACAAACAATAGAAGCAAGGCAGCTGAAGGCTTACCTTGCCACGGCTTTCAGGGGACTCCTACCCCACCTAGTAAACCCAGTGCAGCGCTATTCTAAGTGACAGTGTCCAAATCCATCAAGTCTCGCGCCCAGATGGATCCAAACACAATCACGCCCACACTGCAGAGCATGAAAATTGCTCACGACTGAGCAAGGAAAGTAAAAAAAAACAAGAATTTAAACTGGGCCAAAAGTCAAAATTAACGCAACGATAAAAGAAAACTCACTAAAGCCATTATTACCGAAAGAAGAAGGGAAAAAAAAATTAAATGTAATTAACCAAATTGAAGCTATGGACTCGAAAGTTAATAAATTCAGAAATCAATAGATTGATAAATAAATTGAAGCAAAATGACACGTAAAACGTAATATTAAATTAATGACAGTAAAATCAACGGAATGTAATAAAGTAAATAATGACTTTGAGTTGCCTAACAATTTATTCACTCCTACGGACCACCAAATGCAGTTTCGGCATATACCGGTTTAAGGTCTTGTACATGCCAAATGCCCTTACTAACACCGTGTTCGTCTTCAAGCTCATACGTACACGTGCCGGTCTTTTCTACGATCTTAAACGGACCTACAAATTCCGGAGCCAACTTTGCGCTATAATATTTCGCTGCATCGGATATACTTTTATTCTTACGCCAGACTTCTTGACCGGGGACAAAGCTTACTGGGCGTCGGCGCAAATTATAGTTATGTCGATTTTTAACACGAGAAGCTTCGATTTTAGTGTGGACTTTTCTAAATAATTGTTTGAAAGCTTCTATTCGTTCTCGAATGTAATTTTGACGCTCAGTTTCTACTTGAGGAACACCCTCAGCATAGTCCGAACCGAATAGCTTGTGTTCCCTGCCAAAATTAACGCAGTATGGGGTGAAGCCCGTAGTTTCGTGTCGCGAAGTGCGAATGGCGCAACTGATAGCAGTTAAATTATCTTCCCAAGTTCGATGGTTATTTTGTTGAACGTAAGAGCGCAACATCGTTTTAATAACTCTATTAACGCGTTCAGTATGATCTGCTCTAGGATAATAATTGGCAGTGTAAAATATTCTAACCTTATATTTATCGCAAAGGGCTTGAAATTCTTTGGATTTCATTTGAGTTCCGTTGTCGCACGTTAAGAATTGAGGAGCTCCGTAAACTAAGAAGATGCCGTCTTCGACACACTTTACCAACGATTTTGCTGTTGCCGATCGACACGGGAATAACACGACGTACTTGCTAAAATAATCGGTGACCACCAAAATATGAGTGTTACCCTGTTTAGAACGAGGTAAAGGACCTATGTAGTCTAGGCTGATGGCTTGCCAAGGCTCTTTTATGTCTGGGCGGTTACCCATTAGACCAGCTGGACGTTTCTGCTCTACTTTGTTCTGAGCACAAGTTCTACAAGCACGGACACAACTAGCAACGTCAGATCTCATTTTCGGCCAATAATATCTCTCGGCGACTTTCCAAAATGTCTTAAAAACACCCACGTGCCCTGCTGCTGGATTATCATGGCATCGAAGTAGTATCTCTTTTCGTTTATCCTTCGGCACTACTATTTTCCAGTAGGTAGAATGATCTGGATAACTAGGATTGTTGGTCTTAACATATTTAAAGAGATTGCCATTCTCGACTCGCCAGCAAGGATATTTATCAGGACGTTCTTCTAGTTTCTGCATCATGCCTTTATACCATTTGTCTGAGGTGTCAGAAAATGATGACGGTGGTTCGTCAACAGCTGCGACAGAATCAGTAGTCACTGGCACTGACCTAGAAAGAAAATCTGGCACGACGTGATCTCGGCCTTTACGGTGGATCAATTCAAGGTCGTAAGGTTGTAAACGGAGAGCCCATCGAGCGAGGCGTCCTTGTGGATCTTTCAAATTATGCAGCCATAACAAAGAATGGTGATCTGTTATAACTTTAAAGTGTACACCCTCCAGGTAGTGACGAAGCTTTTCTACACTCCAAATTACGGCAAGGCACTCTTTTTCGGTGACGGTTAATTTCATCTCCTGTTTGGTGAGAGAACGTGAGAGATAGGAAATAACCTTTTCTCCATCATCAAATTGCTGAGTCAGAACTGCTCCTAAGCCATAAAATGACGCATCAGTCTGCAAAGTAAATGTGCGGTTGAAATCTGGACATGTAAGCACGGGAGCTGTGATAAGAGCTTCTTTGATCAAGTTGAATGACTGATGGCACTCTGAAGTCCATTCCCATTTGATATTTTTCCTGGTAAGCCGAGTAATTGGGGCTATAATAGCTGAAAAGTTCGGCACAAAACGCCGGTACCAAGAAGCGGTGCCAATAAAACGTCGAATTTCGGTGATATTTCGTGGAGGTGCTATATTCACAATGGCCTGCACTTTCTCAGGATCAGGTCTTAAACCTTGAGCGTCTACGATGTAGCCCAGGTATCTTAATTCTGGCTTACAAAAGTGACATTTCTCCTCGGAAACTATGAGTCCTGCATCTCTCAAACGGTCAAAAACTAGGCCTAGAATTCTAAGGTGTTCAGGAAAGGTTCTGGAGATGATAATTATATCATCAAGATACACCATCACATGATTTTCCAAATCAACGCCTAGTACACGGTCTACTATACGTTGCCAGGTGGCTGGCGCATTGGTCAAGCCGAAGGGCATGCGCAGAAAATGATAAAGATTCCTACCTGGAACAGTGAAAGCAGTTAATTCACGTGAGGACTCACTAAGAGGTACCTGCCAGAACGCTGATTTTATGTCGATGGAGCTAATGTAGCGGGCGTCTCTGAGGCGATCCAAAATGGCGGAGATATAAGGTATAGGATATGCGTCTTTCTTAGTTTTTGTATTAAGCTTTCTAAAATCTATGCAGAACCTATAGCTGTCATCTTTCTTGCGTACCAAACACACTGGACTGGACCAAGGACTTTTAGAAGGTTCAATCACGCCAAGTTTCAACATCTCGTCGATTTCCTCGTCCATAATCCTTTGCTTGTATGGAGAAACTGGGTAGTAACGCTGTTTAATTGGCCTAGTGCCGGGTTCAAGCTCAATGACGTGTTCTGCTACCTTGCAGCAGCCAAGACCAGTACCCATTTCCGATATTTTCTCCTTAACTAGTGCATTTAAACACGCTCGGTCGGTTTCAGATAAAGAGTTGCCATCTATAACGCTACAAATTTCCGTAGGTTGATCATCAGTGGAAAAATGCCAGACATCCTGCTTCAAGTCGGGGATCACTTCCATGGTTCTCCAAAAGTCGATTCCTAAAATCAGTTGGTGGGACAGTTCTGGAAGAACTAAAATATCGATAACCCGAGTTCTATTTAATAAAGTCACAGGAACCTGAAAATAGCCCAAACTAGAGCAAGTTTGGCCGTTCGCAACGGTACAATCAGTTTGTTGCTTAATAAGTTTTAATCCCAAACTTTCCAAAATTCGGAAACCCGGTCGACCTACAATAGTGCGTGATGCTCCAGAATCTAATAATCCTAAAATCTTATAACCTAAAATTGTAATTTCTAAATAGGGGCGCTGGTCGCCATGCGCATGAGCTATGATAAAATTTAAAAGGTTTTTATTGGGAAAAGAACTGTTAGCATGTGAATGATTCTGGTTGGAAGGGGAGCTATTGGTCGGTGAAAGGCTTTCATCAGAAATCAAGTTGTTGGTCGGCAAAATGTTTTTACAGTGAACAGAATTGTTAGGGGGTGAATGACTTGTGTTGAAAAGCGAGTTGTTGGTGGGCAAAAGGTTCTCATCGGAAAGAAAGCGGTTGGTTGGTGAAATATTTCCATTGGGAAGAAAGTGGTTGGTCGGCAAAAGTTTTTCATTGGACAGAGAATGGTTAGAGGATGAATGATGTTTGTGAAGAAGAGAATTATTGGTTGGCAAAAGGTTTTCCCTAGGAAGAGAGCTGTTGGTCGGCAGAATGGTATTGTTGGGAGGAAAGTTGTTGGTCGGTGAAATAAAAGGGAGGGGAGTAGTCCTACGACCTATCGACTCTCCCGAGAATCGTTTCCCGAAGAACATTTAGGGCAGTTTTTACTGGTCACATTTGGGGCACCACAGCGGAAACAGTGGATTCTGCGCTGTTCAGTGCACTGGCTATTTCGATGACCTGGCTTATTACAGTTCCAGCACAAGAATGGCCCTGAGTTTCTGGATGTTGTTGGACGTGGCTCTCTTGGTGACTGTCTATCGTCCCGAGAGATTGATTGTGCCGGACGAGATTCTCTCACTTCGTCGATCGGTTCGTTCCTCGAACATGATGCTTCAGACGCTATAAAAGCGAAGTCCGGTTCCACAAAGTTATGCCTTTTCCGAGAAGGTGGGACATAGGTTTCGGCACGATATTTCTTTGCCTCCAGTTTGAGACATTCTTCTTCTAGATCTTCCAACTTGTTAACTACCGGAAGTTGGGTAGTGTAAAAAGGAGATAAATTCCGGGTAATGATATCCAGTTGAACGTCCTCTGAGAGGGAGCCATGTCGTCTAAACAGCGCGCTCATACTTGAGAGGTAATCGACGATACTTTCACTCGAATCCTGAGTCCTGTCCAGAATTTCCTTAAATAGCCGATGACGATAGTCTGGCGGCTCGAAATGTTTGCACAGAAGGTCAGACAAACTAGACCAGTCCGAAAATCGATGACGATTTGCGCGAAACCAATTTAGGGCTCTACCAGTAAATAGGTCGATAGCGGATTCAAACAACTCGCGTTCTGAAATACCACGAGCGTCGCGTAGTTCCGATACTCGCTCCAAGAAATTATGCACCGTCATCTGTTTAGCCTCGCCGGTAAATCTAATTCCCCATTTTTCGACACGCTGCGCCTTGCTACACGAAGGATGGCTAACGGAGGTGGCAGCAGCTGTTACATTGGGACTAACCACGGGTGGAGTGACTTTGGGCGACGAGCGCGTGTGACGCGGTCGACTGTTGGACGCATTGCTAACTACAGACGAATCCGAATCCGAGTCGTTGAGATGAGTTTGATCAAGTAAAGCGCTTAAATTCGGATCTTGTTTTAGGAGATCATCCAAACTGTTTAATTTGCTCAAAGTTTGAAGTAGCAAATTAGACCGAGTTTGCGATTCTTCGGCACTGAGGTTCTCAACCGGAATCCGATCAACACGAGTGAATAAATGGACAAGTTGCGACTGCAAACGCACGAACTTCGCTCTGGCTGAGTCACCAGAAATATTCTTGATCGCGTTCTCAATATCGTGTAATGTTTTCGTTATGTAGTCACATTCGTCGTCAAAAACAAAGTTATAGGCCGGACGAGTAAAAATTTTGCCTTTTCTTTCCATTTTTAAAATAGGACGTAACGATGATACAAGTTCTTTTGCGGTATTAGCATTGCTAGCCGGAATTCCACGAATCGTGAGCTCGTAAATAAGCATTTCTTTCCGAAGGCAATGAACTTGCATATTATAATCCATTTTGGAGCGGATAAAAACAACAGCAACTCAAAAGTCAATAAAAAAAAATCAAATCTAGGTATAATCGCGTAAATCGAATAAATTTACCAAAACTACACCAATGGTGTAGTCAAATACAGCAAATAGAGGTAATTAAATCAGCAAAAATAACACGAAATAATAAAAAGGTAATCAAGCAATCGTAACACAGTACGCAAAGATAAAGTCACGTAAATAAATTAAATAAGATCGGTAATAAACCACAAATTCAAAGACAATCAAAGTTACGCAAACAAGTCAATTAAAATCGGTAATAAATCGCCAAAATCAAATGCAGTAATACAGGGCTAGTACAGTTAGAGTGAAAATTGATGGAAATTTTCAAAGTTCCATCCAGCTCACTAGACGCACAAGAGTAAAATTAGAAAAAAAAAGCGGTAATTTTTTTAAATATGCCCCACGTTGGGCGCCAAAAATTTGCGACGCACTTTGTTCAAAAAAAAAAGTGTTTGATTAAAAACCGTCAAAGATACTATGATGAGTATCATTGACCAAGTACTTACCGCTTAACTTGAAAACATTACAATCACTCTTAAAGGTACTCTAGAGAAAAACACAGGAACAACAGGGTGTTCTGAGGGAAGCAGGTGTAGTAGAGCGCGTTGCAAATTAGCCCTCAGCTCAGTTAGGCTGGGTAGGTTCTATTGGACGCCACCAGTTTTTTACACCGACGCAAACTGGAAGTCGCCTAGTTGGTCTAGGGACCTGCTTCTCACACAACAAACCTGCTATTCATACTTAAAAATTAAACAGAGGGCGCAGTGAGCTGGATAAAAACAACTTAATAAGTTTACCCTATATACATTTATTTGTACACTGATTAAAAAAAAGGTTACAAGTGGTGACAAATAAGGTTGGGCGATTTTGCCCTCGCAAAAATAAATAAATTAAATTAAACCAAAACTTCGTGAGGAAGTTTGTCCTCACATACAAAAATTCATAGGGTGGCTTCTTAGCACCCGCCAAACAGAAATAGGGATGGTTCGTATCCTCTACCAAAACAACTAAGAGGGACGCTTTGTAGCCCCTATGGAAGAAGTAGGGAGGTTCGTGGCCCCTACCAAGGACCCTAGGAATAAAACAATTCCCAGTAGTTACAGTAATTCAACTTTAATTAATAAACAAAATATATTTGAAGTTACGTTAATAATTACAAATAAAAATCAGAAGTTACGTTATTAGAAAAGATTACTATTCAGAGAGAGACAATTGACTTGAATTAAAGCGCCGAAATCTAACAATTTTTTTTTCATATTAATTAATTAATTTAATATTAAAAGAGAAAGCCATTGGCTTAAACTGAATCGAAAAATTTGGATAAGTAGAAAAATATGTAAAAATAAGAAGCTACGTCAATATAAAAAAAAAACCACTAATAAAAGAGAAAGTAATTATTTGCAAAATTTAAACGAGCTTAGGATAATATTAAAAAGTTACCTTAATAAACAAAGTGAATATTTGGATAAATAATTTACTGAAACTAATCCGCAAAATTTAAGAATATTAGATAAAAGGCTAATAATAAATGAGAAAGCCAGTGGCCTGAAATCAATCGCAGAATTTTAGTTAAGTTAGAAAAAATAAAGTGTGAAGTTACTTTAATTAAAAAAAAACTATCAATAAAATAAGTAATCGCTGAAAACCAGATTGCAAAATTTAAACAAACTCATGGTAAGATTTAAAAAAAAGTTACGTTACTAAACAAAAGAAATTATTACGCAAGGGCATTGATAACTAAATAAAATTGTACAGTTCCTTGATACTCAGCGATAAGCGTTAATATTTACAAAATACTTCATTCAGTTATCTTACATTAACAATAAAAAAAAAATAATAAAAGTACAACAAAAGCAAAAATAATCGATAATTAAATCACAAGTTCACGCAAGATTACAGGTATAAACAAAGCAAAAGGCTTAAGCGAAGCCAAAAAAAGTAAAATAATTAAAACCTCAAACCCCTATAGTAGCTTGACTCAAAAGCTAAGCGTTAACACTACTTGTGTAAATAAAGTGGATCAATGTAAGATAACACAAGAATAATAATTGACTTCACAAAAATTTTAATCATTTAAATTAAGAGAAAGCACCCTGTATAGGGAGAAACCGTTCGAATATTAACAATGAAAATACACACCGTTTATGTACCTTTATAAAACACAAAGCTTAAATTACAAGCAAATAAATCGCTAAAGCAAGGCAGCTACTATATATAACTACTTTAGGTTTCCAAAGCAAATAATATGATAATAAAAAAGGTATTACATTAACTATCTACAAGGCAAGTATGTAGCTACCCTCTGTCCCAAATCGTACGATATAATAAATGGGTGTAAAACATGTACGAGCTATAATAAGTTACTTTACCCCAAAATTATAGTCAGATGTCAAATTTGCAAATTAAATAGTAGGTTGATTGACCCCTCTAAAAACATAAAAATATTATTTAACCAAATCTTTATACCAAAAGCAAAAACAAATCTAAATTATCCAACTTCCCAGAGATAAAACCCGTGAAACCCTGAGCCCGTACATATTTTAACTCATAAAAAAAAAGGTTTTGTGGCACTTATTCAGAACACAAATTCCCTTATAACTATATAAATCACTGCTTGAAATGAGTACTACAGTTAGCCCAATTTACTCCTGCATGTGCTTTGCGGTAAAGTTATTAAAAAAAAAGGAAACGATTTAAACAATCTACATTTACTAAGATAGTTACTGACGTACTTAAAATCAAATAAAATCTGGCTCGTAAGCTGGTATAAAGAGGTCTTAAACAAAAATTATAGATTGTACGAACTTTACTGCCAACCATCAAGACTGAAAAAGTTATTCGCAAATTAGGTAAAGTGATATTAATATTTAAGAAATTGAAGGCTTGACTATTATATTAATAGTTTAGTCAGTTATTATTATTCAAAATAGGAAGTAGCACACCGAGCTACAAAACTAGGCTTAGAACAAAATACTTTAAAACCGAGTTTCAACAATTACGGTTCGCTAAAATTTTAATTAAAATTTAGGGGCACAAAATGGGCAAATACGTATCTAAGAAAAAGGCAAGGCCCTAAACAAAAAAAACTTCAAGCTTCAAGGTTTAACTCACCCCTTGATCCAAGATAAGGAGGGCTTGACAAACTAAATTCCAGAACTGCAGGCAGCAAAAGGGCACCACACAGCAAAGGTTACCACAGGGTTTGGACCTCCAAACTGTTGCCGATGTTCGTGGCTTGATAGAAATAAAGAAAGGAATCCTTAGTCATTGAAAAATTTTACCATGCACGTGGCAGACTAGCAAAAACCCATCTATATAAAAAAGCACTCACCTATCATCGAAGTCGCCCAAAAATATCCTGCGTCTTGCAGAAACAAATTCTTCAAGAATTTAAACGCGGTCCCTGACTTTTTAATCCAAAAAAAAAACTAGAATTTCCAAATTGAAATTTTCAGATAGGGACCATGGAACAATTGCTTCGAAGGATAGAGTGGAAGTGACCGGCCTATGCCTCGTGTCGGAAGAATCATATGACACTTCCTCCCACCACAGACACATATCCAAGATGGTTCCGAAGAATTTCCGCCCTGCACTGATTACTCCAACTGTCGCCACGCCACCAAACAAAGACACTACTATTGTACAGAGACCCCGGGCGTGAAACAATAAAGTCACGGAAATACAGAAAGTTATACCTACGCCGGTGGCCTGAACAAAATAGCAACGAAAGCCTGCCAAACCAACCCACGCGAAAATGCTTAACGATACAGTACAAATTTTACCCCTCCGGTTTGGCAGCACTGCAAGACTCTGACAGTGTCAGCCTGTCAGTTCAACCAAAAATTCTAACCTTCTCATATAACTCAATTAAATGTTTACAAAATTCAAAACAAGATCTTGGAAAAGAAAAGAGAAGGAAATCTTGGAGTTTAATTAACAGAGAACGCTAGATTCAGAAATCCAGGACAGTGAAGGCAGTGGAAAACACCGGGATTAAATCTCATTCAAAATGTAGGTAGTCTTTTAAAATTTATTCTCTAAAAATATGTTATCATAAATAGACTAAAGGCGACTGTCTGTACACACAGGAAGGCCTTAAGCAAGGCGAAAATTCAGGCCCAAGCCAGAAAGAAAGATTTTAAAGCAGACTACAACAGATGGACAAGCTCATGTTAAGCCGATTTGGACCAGATAAAAGGGCAATCAACACCCCCAGGGGGTAGCCTGGACAGCAAGGGAAGGGGGCCACATAGCGGAAGAACGAAAATAGATCTTCTGAATCAAGGTAAATAACTAAGAAAACAGGCGTTCGTGAATAAACTAATTATTAGAACAAAACTAATTCGGTGACAAAAATGACCTGTCACAAACTATATATAAACTTTTCATAGCATTTATCTCTATACAATTTTTTATTTGTCTAATCAGGATAATTTTTCTTAACAAAAAAAAATATTTTTTGAAATGGAGTCAGAAATATTTCAAGTAAACCATCTACATGATTTTCAAGTAGTTTATGAGTTGGCCATTCGTAAAACAAAAACAACACGAAATATTAATGATCAAAGAAAAATTTTAAGACGGTTGCTAGCTAAAGAAAAAGATAGACCAGGAGCTGCGATAGATTTGTGTTCATATAATTTTGATTTTTTAAGAGAACGACAAGAAATAGAAGAACTTTTTATGAAATTTCTGAGGCCATAACAGATTTTTCTGACAGTGGTGATTAAAAAGATAGTCTTTTTTTTTGAATAAAATCTAGAATTATTCATGCTACTCTAACGGCGGGTTGCAGAAAGGATGATTAACTAACACCGTGTTAAATTTTAACACGGTGTTAAATTTTGGTCAAGTTGCCCAAGATTTAATCAAAGCCCGCCCAGGCCCACTTGAAACAGCAATCGCTTAACATCGGCTTTTAGATTTGGAAGCGGTCGCAGTTTCGGGAAAAGTCGAGCGATAAACGACAGATTTTGATGTCAACAAAGCTTTTTGTATTTCTTGTAAAGCGAGGTTATTTTGAACCAAAAAGAAATATTTTTGGGAAAATAGGCAAAGCGAATAGGAAAATTACACAAATATAGATGAAAATGAACTTCTGAACATATACGAGTATATACATAGTATATATGTAGTATGTACTATAAGGTAAGTTGTATGAAACCATTGAACCATAAAATACCGTACAGATACATAGGCCCAGCAAAATTTGTATAATTTTTCTGTGAATTTTTAAAATTTGCCTTAAAAATGCTTTACGTAAAAAATTTGCTGCTTTTCAGCTTCCTTAACTACTATACTCTTGACCTTATTATCCATTTATGTGTTTGTTTTAGGTACATCCGAAGGATCCTAATATTTCTAAAGGTGAATTCCTAATCCTAAAAATCGGACTTTTGATGAAAGATAAAGCACAAAAACATACTTCCTGATAAACCTATATGTAAGGAATGGAGTTCTAAATGAATGTTATTTGAGAGATTATCCTAGACGCAATCAATATTCCGTGAAATACCTTACTGCCAAGGAAAAAATTTGGAAACAAAACCTTTGTTGTTATTTTCTTGATAAAGGTAAAATATTGTCATTAATAATATCTTAGTTTAATAGGTAGCTATCACCTATCACTACCTACGTTACAAAACTTTTGAGGTAATTATTTAGATTAACGTAAACAGCGAATTTTTTCATGAAATTTTGCACAGACCCTAATTTTGGGTCGTAGAACACGAATCCGAAGTCAGTTTTTGGCGGTCTCGTAAAAATTTTTTTTAAACTTTTAGGTTAGCTTTTTCAATGAATTTGTTGGGTGAGCAAAAAGGTGGTTAGGTTTGCTCAGTTTTGATTGATATAGATACATATATATCTATATCAATCAAAACTGAGCAAACCTGACCACCTTTTTGCTCAGGTTGGGTGAGCACAAAAAATTTTTTTTTACGAGACCGCCAAAAACTGACTTCGGATTCGTGTTCTACGACCCAAAATTAGGGTCTGTGCAAAATTTCATGAAAAAATTCGCTGTTTACGTTAATCTAAATAATTACCATTTTGGAGTACAATTTTGTTCCTTATTTTTACCTCAAGTTCTGTGTTTATACCCGTAATAGCATACTATGTAACGTTTGTCCAGTTAAGCTAACAAAACATTTTTGTCTGGGTGAGTATCCTGGTCAATTTGTAAACCTAATTGCTGGTAGTGATTATAATTTCTTTAACCATGTGTCACGATCAAACCCAACCAAACTAACTAACTGTGTAGAGTATTTATTTAATCCACCTCAAATTCGTTTAAGTAAAATTTTGCTGTTTCTCTTTTAATAAACTTTTTGCTCATGATTTATTAACTTTAATTTTTCGTGACACATTTACTTTACTACCATTTTTACCATGTGAATATAAAGCCCATATCTCCATACACTTGTTACTATTTAGAATAAGATATCTATAAACAAGTTATTTACTTAGGTGTACACTGTAGAACATAGTGCTTTTATTAAAATTATTACGTAATTGTGTAATTTTTTTACTTTATTTGCTTTGTTTTCTTTTGTTACAGGTACCAGATAAGTCACAAGAAAAAACCTTGCAGATATTTTGATGTAAAGATGGGCTTAAAAAATACCTACTGGTGACAGCAATGTTAAAGTAGTTTTTAAATAAAAATTTGTTATTTACATGTTTTGTGATTTTTTAAAACATAAGTTTACATCAGTTACTTTATATCTTTGTTCATTATTCCCTGAAAATTTGTAAAACTAGATAAAGATTCCATAATAAAAACTATTATTTTAATTATATTATTTTATTATAGTTCTAATTGATATGCTTTTTTTTAAGTTTGATCTGTGGCATTAATGTTATTTTTAAATTTAAGAAAGTTGAATATGCATGCACTTGAAACAAATTAAGTTGCGACACTCCAGCGCTATTTTATTTCTTTCTGCAGTCATTCTTGATTCAGTTACGTATTTCTCTTAAATCTCGTAAAGTCGTCCGGATCGATGCAATTTTGTCCATCGAACACGCCAGGCTCTGAGCCGGTGATGAACAGTGTTGCCAGTCTACTACAATTGTACTAAATCTACAACCTTTTTAGGATTTAGGATATCCCTAGTACGCTAGTACACTTGAGTCAAAACCTTAGTAGAAAATGCCATCCGACGTTTTTAAGAGATACTCGAATCATATTTTACAGGTCTCGTATTTGTTGTTTTGCCGCAGATTAGATCCTACCTTTTTCAGAGGTTGAAAGTAATTGTTTCATTTTTAAAATTAGGAATAATTACATATTTTATTTTTTTACACCAAGTACAGGTTCTTTATATCTCCTGTGTCAGTGCATTGCCTGGTCTGTTGTGTGAAGATCTAGTACATTTTCATTAAATTTAGTACTTTCGCAATTAAAATCCAGTATCAAATAAAGTAATGTCTGGGGTCTGGGTCTGGCAACATGGTACTTATAAATCTTGAAATATTTGAGGTTAGGTTATACGTACGTCAGTGTTTTGTTTTTTAAAAAAATATAAATTAGATTATTTGTTTTGTTTACGTACAAGCCCTTTATTTTTCTGTTATCGAGAGAGCCGTGAGTAACATAAAAGAAATGATTAATACAAATACAAACTTGCTTGCATTCCAGTATTTTTACTTGCTATAATAAAGATTATTTTGCGACGTTAGGACGAAAGTAATTCAGAAAATAACTACCTCTTCAAGTTGTTATATTATTTTTAAACCCACAAAAGGGTTTGGTATTTAAACTAAGAGAGGTGTTAAAGAAAACTATGTGATTGAAGAAAAGTAAGCAGACGGAAATTTAGCAGAATATCTATATTTTTATAGAAGACTACAGTCAACACCCCCTGAAACAATGCCTAAGTGCTTAATTTAAAATTTCCGTGACGTCACACAATCTAGGCCAAGCTTAGGCCTCCATAAGAAATGTATTAAAAGGTTCGCCAGTCAATTAATGAATATTGCACTATAGTCGTCTTAAAAGCATTAATTATTTTTGTCGCCTTTCGAGTGTGAGGTTGCCAGATTTACACCTGAAAAAACAGAAACTTTTGGCAATAGGGTAAAAAAATTTAAAAATGTCTTAAGAAACTGTCTGAAGAAACTCAACCAGAGAAAGATTACTTGTAATAAAAAAGAAATCAAAACTTAAAAACAAATGAGAAAAATTATAATATTGAATCACTGTGTTCAATTTTGTCAAAACCAATCGAGTGTTTCCTGTTAAATCGGTGCGCTTGACAACACTGTTGGTCCCGATCTGCTGAAGTGAAACTGCTCTCGCAAATTAGTAATTATCTCTTTCTCTTTTTACATTTGGAAAGCGTATAAAGATGAACAACCATGTCAGTGGTGGCGCTGCCGTCGTTAAGGTGCGCATCCATTTTCCGTGATCAGCTGATCGTATTATTAGAGCGGTCAGGTTAGGTTTATTCTATAAACGTTTACCGGCGCGTCGTTGTATTTAGTTTGGGGTTATTTGTATTAAATTTTGTGTTTGCGGTAATATTTAATGACCTAAAAGTTACGTTGTGCCTATATATTAGTTTTTGTGTTAATAATTTTGTGATTTCTGTTTTAAAAAATGCCACAAAGTTGTGCTCTGGGAGGGGGTGTTGCTACAGTAGGAAAACTGTTTTAATATAATACCATAAAGAATAGTTTATAATAAGGAACAAGAATTTGAGGAATAGAATATGTTTGCATGTCTAACAACAAAATAATATTATAAAGAGTAATTTTCGAGGTAATTTTGTTATGGTATTTATATAATTTTTGGTAAAACTTACATTATAAACGATGAACTTTATTTTTCCTACATTTTTTGTTAGTGTGTGAAGGTAGGTACCTGCTTAGGTTGGGTTTATGATAAATTAGATGCCCATCTGCAATAAAAGTGTATATAGTTGTTTTTTAAAATATTGAAGGAAGGAGTTGTCTTTTAATTTCTTGTACCAGAACATAAACTTTTGCCAAAGTAACCAATATTTTATCAAACATGTTAAAAAAAACATGACTTTAATCCCACTATATTGTGGAATTAGTTTAATTCAGCGTTAAGTGCTCTCTGGGTTAAAAACAAATGAAAAAGTAAACAACACCTTGGTTTTTTAGTAGCATTTGTCTGTTTAATCACGGATTAGCTCAAAATTTGGGCTGTCGCAGAAAGAAAAAACATTTAACGCTGTGTTAAACTGAATATCTTTTGTTTTTAACCCTGAATTAGGATTTAACGCTTGATTAAAAGTTTTGTGCAACCCGCTGTAGGAGTTAAAAATTTAGACAAAGTATTAACTATTCCGGATATTGTTGAAGCTAATTTAAAAGATCAAGTTATTCATTATTTTCAAGAATCATATGCTACTTGCTTAAAATTAGAAGCTGATCTGTATGACAGTATAAAAATTCCTAACCCTACTACGTCAGTGATTAATCTTACTCCTGTTATAAATGTAGCAGCACCAATTGTCTCGTGTTCAGGGAATTCGATACCAATCTCGGAATGGGGTGTTAAATTTAATGGGGATAGTAAACATTTGTATTCTTTTTTGGAACGTGTTACTGAGTTGGCGCAGGCGCGTAAAGTGTCTAAGTCAGATCTTTTTAATTCGGCAGTAGAACTTTTTGTAGGCGATGCATTCGCGTGGTTTCGTTGTAATAAGGCAAGTGTAACCGATTGGGAAGAGTTGGTTGCTTTATTGAAAAAAGATTTTTTGCATTCAGATGCTGAAGATCGCTTCGGCTTCTCCGAAAAGAACTATTAAAATAAAACAGTTACGCTTACAGGAACCTGACATGCGTGTATATAGTTCCGAAGAAGCACTCGCTTTGTTTGTGGACTGTAAATTAACTACACATTCTTACAAATTTATAAGAAAACGAGCTATGAGCGCAGGTCATTTGTTGTATCCTTCCTGTTACAGTTTACAAAAGTCAAAAACAGCTTGTTGTCCCTCCGAATAATTTGTGACGGTTACTGAAACTAGCGCTGAAATATCGCTGCAGGCTATGTTAGATTTGACTGTTCAACGACTTGTCACTGTTCAAGAAATAGTTATAAAGCATCTGCTGTCATTAAAGGTCACCAATTTTAATTTGATTAGTAAATGGGGTTGTGATGGAAGCTCGGGCCATAGCCGCTATAAACATAAATTCTCGGACCAAAGCAGTGATGATGAGTACTTGTTTGTCTTTTGTTTTGTTCCCATTACAATGCACGCGGTATAAGATAATAATATGTATGCATGGCAAAAGCCAAGAACATCATCAACAAGATTTTGTCGCCCAACAAAATTTTTATTTTCTAAAGAGACCAGCGAAATGACTCGTAATGAAACCAAATTAATTGAAGACCAAATTAAAAATTTAAGACCTACAAAGATAACTGTGGACGATTCAGAAATAACTATCCACCATCAGATGTTATTAACAGTGGTCGACGGAAAAGTGTGTAATGCCCTAACTGAAACTCGATCCAGTCAAACCTGCTACATTTGTGGAGCCACGCCTAAAACGATGAATTTAGATCATACAATAGATTCACAAGATAAACGAGAAAATTATAGTTTTGGTCTGTCGACCTTACATGCTTGGATACGAAGTTTTGAGTGTTTGTTACATATTAGTTACCGGCTTAATATAAAAACCTGGCAAATACGAACTGAACCTGCTGAATGAAGCAAGGAAAGACAGATACAAAAGCAATTTAAGACAGAGATCGGTCTTCTAGTAGACAGACCAAAACCAGGTTTTGACTCCACAAAGGATGGGAATACGGCCAGAATATTTTTTAGAAATCCACGCAAGAGTGCAGAGATAACCGGATTAGATGAAAATCTTATAAAAAGATTTAGCGTTATTCTTCAAGCACTGTCGTCTGGTCATGAGATAAATATTGTGGAATTTGAACAGTACGCTGCTGCAACTAAGGTATTATATTTAAGTCTTTACCCTTGGTACTATATGCCTGTTACTGTGCACAAACTTCTTCTACACAGTAGTGACATAATACAACGTAGTATATTGCCTATAGGGCAATTATCTGAAGAGACCCAAGAGGCCCGAAATAAGGATTGTATGCGGTTCAGAGAATTTCACACTCGGAAACGGTCTCGTACTTCCACAAATAAAGACCTAATTAGAATGCTGTTAATAACATCTGATCCTATAATAAACAGTTAGAGAGAACTTCCAAAAAAATCTGCTGGGTCGATACCAGCTGAGGTTTTAAATCTTTTAAAGAGTCCAGACATTCCATCACAACCTCAGAGTTTTAGTAATTTGTCCAATGAGGACGATGCTGATACTTATATTGTTCAGGATTCTACAGAATCCGAAGTAGATGATACCGAATATGACAGCGATTGATTTTTAGTTACTATTCAGACCTTGTAAATATACTGTAAACTAAAATGCGTAATAAGTATAAACAATAAAGTAGGATTTTTTTGTTTTTCGGATTTACTTCATATTTAGAAAGAGTTTTTATATTGTTTTATTCAATTTTCAATATTTGTACCTTTTGATATCTTTTCACAAAGTGTATAACAGCTTTCGTGACTAAATACATATACAATAAGGAATAAACTACCTAATACTATACTATTCTTACTTTTTACATTAGGGTAAGGGCTACTTGTTTGTAGTCAACAGTTAGAATTTATATGTAAATATTTTATATAATAATAATATGCTCATGTAAGTTGCACAAAGTATATAAATAAATTCTATCGATGCATAAAGATGTTTTGTTTTCTTCCTATTACACACACAGACATCGTCTTAATAAGTTTTTACCAAAATTTTAGTATTTGTACCTTTTGAACTCCTTGGAAAATTTGAGTGACGACGCCCATGCGTAGAAACTATATAATGATGAATAAGCTACTTAAGTACATACTCTACGACCGTATTTTGGTCATTAAGACTTAATACGAGTTTTGTCCACCTAGTTCTCGAAAACGGTTCACAGTGCGACGGCAGCACAGGAAAAACGGGAACAAGGCGTTGAGCACTACACTGGGCTAGGTACTTAAAGTATACTCGTTCTAAAATCACGCATAAATGCAGGCATCCTCCAGCTGTCAGAGAGACCAAAAAAGTCACCTAGTTGATGTGATATCAAGCAGTGGATGTTTTTGCGCGCTAACTCGTTTTATTAGAATATTGATTTTATCCGTAAATAAACATCTAGCAATTAATTTAAAGTTTAAATTAAAAGCGAAACTTTTAAGTACATCTATTAACCCCAAAGTAAGGATAACTGACAGGGCACAAAAGAGAAATCAAAAATAAAAGATTATTTTTAAGTTGCCACATAAATTAAGATAATAACTAAAATTAAAGATTATTTTTATATACAAAAATTACTATATTTTAGTTCAAAACTGAACAGTTAGTGTAGCACGAAACTGCACCAACCTAAACTTTTAGGTTTGTCCTTTTGTGTTGCACGAACCTGCACTGATTCTTTGCTTATGGGTATCTTCCACGGATAAAAAAGTGCAGGTTAGTGCAGTGTGGGGCAACACAAAAGAACAAACCTTTTGTGTTGCACAAAACTGCACTAACCTAGATTTTATTTATTTATTTTTTATTTTCGGCATTTTCTAAAATACTAAATATGTTTATATTAATTTATACTGTGTATCGCTTCATACTATGTTGTTTTTGGAAATGAAGACCTTATTTATTTATTTATTTATTTATTTATTTATTTTTTTTTATTTATTTTAGTTACAATATCTAACAGGTTAACCAATTATAGGATAAGGAAAAAGAAGACATGAAATTAACAACTTAAAAAAAAACGAATCATAACAATGGTAATGTATACTTATACTATGAAGAAAAGTCAGACAAATATCCTTTTAATTTGAGCAAAGTTACAACAAAATATATCTACACTGTTTTCTATAGCATTATAATTCTTAAACATTTGATAAAACGGTGACGAAATAAGGATATTTGTCCGCGGCGCTGGCATTTGAAACAGATTAGATCTCCTAGCCTCCAATCTAGGCACCCTAATTTTTACATAATCTGTGAGGCCTATACATTTAATTTTATTATTTAGTGTCCTAGAGAAGAACTCGACAGAATAAAGTGATCGCCTAATAGCTAATTCAGACAAATTAAATCTGCTGAGCAGCACATCGTGCGGGTATCCGATCGCTGGCCAGAAGCCATCCAATGTAAACACAGATGCTTTCATAGATTTACGCTGAATTTTTTCCAAGCTAGAAATGTGAACCTGGTAGATCGGACTCCACGCAACATATGCGTTTTTTTTTTTTTTTTTTTTTTTTTCTCCTTGGGCTCCGTCCGAGACCGGAAGCACTGCGGCCACTAGAGGCCTATTGTGCCTACCCAATAACTTTTGTTACACCCACTCTGTTATCCCAGTTTCCTGCACAAGCCTGTACAGGTCCACAAGGGAGCGGGTGATCAATTCCTCCGGTTCTAACTTTGGTTGCCCGAACAGTTGGTGGCGCTTGCGATCTAGTGACTCGCAATTATATATAATGTGCTGAACTGTTTCCCTGTCCCTACCGCATAGTCTGCAGCTAAGGTCTCCCTGGTACAGTTTCATTTTGTTGAGAAGGTCCTTTACAGCCATGTGTCCTGTTAGTACCCCTACGATTGTCCTCAACTGGATCCTGCTCAGATTTAGCAGTTGCCTGGTGAGTCTAGGATTGGGATTTGCTATAGCGGCCTTGCTGTGGTTCAGTCCCTGTACTCCGTTCCAGTGGACTTTGTGTTGTTGTTTGATCCATCTGTTTACCGCCTCTCGTGCCGTGCACTTTGGCACCCCGAGAGATGGTTCTGGGCCAATGTATGGTGTAGCCGATCCCTGTCTAGCAAGTTCGTCGGCTTTTTCGTTACCAGTGATGCCCTTGTGTCCCGGTACCCACATGAGCTTCACTGAGTTTCTGGCAGCTAGCGCGCCAAGATCGTTTATGCACTCCCATACCAGTCCCGAAGTGACTCTGTGGCATGAGAGTGCCCTCAAAGCGGCCTGACTGTCTGAACAGATATAGATCCGCTTATTTGAATAAGCCCTCCTATTGTTTTCCAGCGCACATTGTAAGATGGCGTAGGTTTCTGCTTGGAATACCGTGGGGTACTTCCCCAAGGAAAAGGACATGTCCCTCCTTGGTCCGACCCCATGTACTCCTGCTCCGGTTCCCGCTTCGGTTTTTGATCCGTCGGTGTACCATATGATTGCCCCCGGAGGAAACTCTGGGTTTGTCGAAGTCCATTCCCTGCGATCCGCTATTACTACCTCGTAGGGGATGTTGTATTGGAATTTTGGAGTCATGTAGTCCGATCTCATTTCTAAATCGGGCCCTCCAATCTTCTCTCTTATGAGTTCATGTCCCGCCCTTTTCCGTAATGAAGAGGGCAGAGTGTTTTGCAGTCGATAGAGACCCATCCTCGCCTCTCCCTGGATGACCAGGTGCAAGGGAGGAAGGTCTAGGAGATTCTCCATCGCTGAGGTAGGGGTCGATCTCATTGCCCCTGTAATGCCCAGACAGGCTAGTCTTTGCAGACTGCTGAGCCTGAGCATTATTGTTTTCTGCGTTGCCTTGGTCCCCCAGACCAAGGCTGCATAAGTTATTGCGGGTTTCACCACTCTGGTGTACAGCCAGTGCACCATCTTTGGTGAGAGACCCCATGTTTTCCCATACGTTCGTCTGACCACCGCAAGGGTGATTTCCGCTTTTCGTATGGTTTTATCCACATGCTTGTTCCAGGTAAGTTTTGAGTCCAGTGTTACCCCCAAATACTTTACCTCTTCCTGCAGTGGAATTGTGACTCCTCGCAGGGTTAGAGGACCGAGCCCCTCCTTTTTCCTGCGGTTAGTGAATGGGACGATGACAGTCTTGTTTGGGCTTACATTAAGTCCTTCCTGTCCTACCCATTTTTCCACTACGGCGAGGGCGCTCCTCATGCAGTCCCTCACGGTTGTGTTGAATTTTCCTTGAGTCGTTATGACCAGGTCGTCTGCGTAGCCCAGGATCGAATAACCCCTTTGGCTTAGTTCTTTTAGAAGCCCATCCATTACCAGGTTCCAGAGGAGGGGAGAAAGAACCCCCCCCCCCTGAGGGCATCCCCCTGCCACCCGGGCTGCCAAAGTTTCACCGAGTAGATCTGTATAAATTACCCGGCTTTTAAGCATGCTTTCTACCCATCTGCAGCAGGTCTCATCTAGCCCGATGCCCCTGATTGCTCTGGATATAGATGTGAAGGATGTGTTGTCAAACGCTCCTTCAATGTCCAGAAATGCTCCGAGAAGCACTTCTCCGTTACCTATCGCGTTCTCCACTCTGCTAACTAGCTGGTGGAGTGCTGATTCGGTCGACCTTCCTGTTCTGTAGGCATGCTGGTCTTGATGAAATGGTCCGTCCCCCATTATAGCATCCCTTATATGCCTATCTAACAGTTTTTCTAGTGTTTTTACAACAAAGGACATTAGACTGATGGGTCTGAATGCCTTGGCGACCGAGTAGTTGGGACGTCCATGTTTCGGTATGAATACCACTTTGGTCAGTCTCCAGATCCTCGGTATGTGACCTAGGGCCAGACTGGCCCTTAGTATGTGACAAAGCTTGCTGACAAGCAGGTCTGATCCCTGCTGTAGCAACGCTGGACAAACTCCGTCTGGACCCGGAGATTTGTAGGGTTCAAATGAGTTTATAGCCCATTTTATTTTTTCAGGGGATATCACCTTCTTAGCAGCCTGCCAGTTGTCCCTATGAGCTCTGTTAGGAGCTTCATTAGGTCCTCCAAATCTCCAGGCTTCAGGTGTTTCCTTTATGATTTTGGACCCAGGGAAGTGAACCCGAAACAGTTCGGTCATTGTTTCCTTCCCCGTTAATGTTTGCTCTCCATTCTCAGTGACAAGAGAGTTGATTGCAGGCTGAGTGTCCTTTGACAGTATCTTTGCGAGTCTGGCACATTCTGGAGTGCTTTCATTAGCCTCGCAGTGCCTTCTCCAGGATGCTCTCTTGGCCTTTCTCAGCGCTATGTTGTATTCAGTAAGGGTAGCCCTATACGCTTCCCAGTTGCCTGATCGTTTTGCCTGATTCCAGTTCTTTCTTACTTGTCCTCTTTTGGCCTCCAGGTCTGGTCCCCACCAGGGGACCTTCCGGGAGGAATTTGATGTAGTTTGAGGACAATTTGCTTCGAATGCCGAAATGGCCGCGTCCGTCAATTGATCCGCTACCAGTTCGAGGTCCGTCACGTTATTTATTACCTCTTTAAGCCCCTCCAGGTTACGTTCTAGGTCTACCCGATAGTTACCCCAGTTCGTTCTGCGAGGGTCGCGATAAGAGTTAGATTCCCGTTTTATACACGTTATTTCGAACCGTATATGTCTGTGGTCCGAGCAACTCTCTTCCTCAGACACATGCCAGTTTTTAATATAATTGCCGACGTAAGCCGTTGATATAGTTATATCTAAAACCTCCTGCCTTTGCCCCGTTACAAAAGTCGGATTATTACCTCTATTCATAATGTCTAAGTTATTTGCCATTAGGAATTGAAAGATGTGCTCACCTCTTTGATTGGTGTTAGTGCTGCCCCAGATGCTGTGGTGTGCGTTTGCATCACACCCGATGATCAGCTGCGATCCACTTCCTCCGCAGTCTCTCACCAGTTCCTCCACAGCGCTGGGTGGTGGCGCTTCCGGGTCATCGTATGGGAAATAAGCCGATCCAATAGTGATATTCTTCGGCCCACCTCCCTCCGTGGTTGCTAGTCTTACTGCCACGAGATCCCTGAGACAGAACTTAGCCAGTGGCAGCATCCTTATATTCTTTTTAATTAAAATGCAGGTTCTCGGTCGGTCGGTGGTTCTATTGTAAACCAATTCACCACCTACTCCCGAGAGACCTTTTATTTTACCTTGGTTGACCCAAGGTTCTTGAATGAGGGCGATGTCGCAGTTCTCCATCACCCTACACAGGACAGCCGAGGCTGCCATGCTGTGGTGAAGGTTAACCTGCACGACCCTCACTTTGAATGTAATTTTTCTTTTCTACTCCTGTCCATTCTTGTTCCCACGAGTCTGGGGGAAAGGGTGGTCCGCACCGGCAGCGCCCCCTTGCCGGTGTAAGGCTGCTTACTCCGGGATGTCGCCTGGTGTCCCGGAGGCTCCGTTTCAAACGCCTGATTACGGCCCAGGCGCCATTCGTCCCTTTGGCACGGGTCGCGTCACACCGTGGGATTAAGCCGCATGTGTTAGATGTAGGTGAAGTGTAGGTGTTGTAGTGTGCTCACCGCTGTAACCCGCCTCTCCGCGCAGGGCGGCCGCAGCAGGACAGGCAGTGAGCTGGTGTTAAATGTGTAGTGTTGTAGTGTGGGCACCACTGTGCAGTTGTATCCTTCTTAGTCTGGCTTCTAACCTCAGAGACCTTCCCAGCATGGTTGAACCTAGCTGGCCTAGCCCTCCGAGTCAATGAAGCTCGCAAGCCCCGCCGGTACGTCAAACCGAGGATACGATGGGGGGCAACATATGCGTACTCAAGTCGTGATCTCACAAAGGTCATATACAGAGCACGAAGAGTAGAGGCCCGTCGAAATTCCCTAAAGTTTCGCACTATGCATTGTTAACCACGGATTCAATATGATCTATAAACGGCAATTTAGGGTCAAATACTACACCAAAATCTTTGATAGTATTAGGTCTCGAAAGTATAATGTCATACACATCATAATTATAAATTATTGGATTTAGTTTACGAGTAAAAGGCATAACATTGCATTTTAAAGGATTGAGTGGTAGTTTATTGTTTCGGCACCAATCAAAAACCGCATTCAAGCTATTCCGACGTTTAATAGTGTCCTCGGGAGAGAATATTTCGCACAACAGTTTAAGATCATCAGCATAAAGCAAGCAGTCGACCTCCAATCTCGAAACAATTTCGTTAATAAAAAGATTAAAGAATAGTAGCCCAAGTACGGATTCTTGGGGCACACCAGACGACTGCAGAAATCTGATAGTACTGTAACCACGGGACTGCACATATTGATACCTGTTATAAAGGTATGATCTTACTATTCTATTAACGGCCCTGAAAAACCAAAGAATGTTAGTTTATTAATCAAGATGGCATGGTCAAGTCTGTGAAATGCCTTTGAAAAATCTGTGTGAATAATATCCACCTGACTCTGTCTATCTAGCCGCTCAGAGAGATACTGAGTAGTACACAAGATTAGTGGCGGGCGACTTGCATCATAAATCCATGCTGCTGATCAGATATCATGTTCGAGACGTGGCCAAAAATGCATGAAGCACAGTCTCGACCACCTTAGTAAAATTACAAATTATGGCAACAGGGGGGTAGTTATTAATGTCATTGCGGTCACCCTTCTTAAATACTGGATAAATGCGGGAGATTTTCTAAGAGTCCGGAAAACATGACGTCGACAAAAATTTATTAAAGATAAAAGTCGAAGGGTATAACAATACAGGAAAACAATCTTTAATAATAAGGGGGCAGATCTAGTTGGGACGTCCAAAAAAGCTCTTGATTTAGGATTTTTTTTTGGCCGCACCTTAAAATTATTAATGACAAATGTTTTTCCACATGGAAGATATGTATTTGAAGAAAATATTTTAAATTATTCAAGACTAAATATGGAGAAATACGTGGGATACAGCAAATTTGTGAGGGGTCCAAAAAAAAAGGGTTTTGCCGTGATCACTGCAGCTCGTCAGTGGATCATCTTAAAGCAAAAAAACAAAAAGGGATCATTAGTTAATGACATAGTGCTCGGGATGGACGAAGGGATTTGAAAAATTTTGATTTTTCGAAAAATGGCGGATGTTGAAATTCAAAGTTGTTTATTCGACCAAAATTTCACTCACATTTTCGGCTATAAAAAAAATATAATCGTCCAAAAAAACAAATCCTTCGTCCATCCGGAGGACAATTATATATAGAATAAGTGAGAAAAATTTCAAACTAATCGTGAAAGCCTTTCTCAAGTTACAGTGATCACCGACTTCGAAAACATGAGTTCGAGAAAAACGCGTTTAAAGTTTTGAGTACGATTTGCATGCAGATAAAAAATTTATTTTAGAACTGAATTTATTTTGAACACTGAATCGTCTATTCCAGGACCATATAATGCTTTAGTAGCTGCACCAGCAGTGATTTTTAGCTGTCGTCGAGCAAGGGTCAACCGATACGTCTGCTGTCAAATTTGACATATGAGGCATTAGAGTCGGCTCCATTCAAAATTATTTATCTCTATAAATAATAGTCCGATTTGTCTGAAATTTTCAGAGAATACTTTCGAAATATTCTACTTTTAGAAAATGCAAAAAAACATAAATCGTTTTTACAAAATTCTAACTAGGTCTGCCCCTATCGGGACCCATTGTCATGTTCGGCTTTAATTTATTTATAGCTTTTTTAATATCAGCCTCAATAACAGATGTTAAAATACAAGTGGGATAAATATTTGACAGTGATGCATCCTTCAGCAGATCGAAAGAGGCAGGGGACGTGGTACCATCCTGAAAAGTCTGCGAAAACAAATTAGCAAAACTATCGACAACCCTTTGAGGTTCATCTACAATTTCGTTCTGACAATGCATGGTATAGGGCATAGTGGAGCTGTTACTCTTTATATTTAAATAAGACCAAAATCTATTTGGTTCTTCGTAAATGTTTGCTTCCATATAATGAACATAGTTGGTATGTAATAATTTAACTTCAGTTTTTATTTCCGAACGCAAATTAACAAACTGCTCATAAAACTGAGTGCTGCCTGTTTTCCTGAATTTTTGCCGTAATTTGTCTTTGCGCTTCAACTTACTTATCACCGATCTATTAAACCATGGTAGATATATGGGCGAGGCCGGTCTTTTCATAGGTACATGGGACCTGAATAAACTTACGACCTTTTCAGTAAAAATTGTACCATTAAATTCACATCATTATTAAATTGTCTCAGAAAAGACCAGTCAACAGCAGACAACGCAGCATAGAGACTAGGAAAGTCTAGTTGCTGGGTGTGCTTTAGACATTTTTTACAAATAGAGTTCTCCACAGACAAAGCAGGATGGTAGCCGCCCTGGGAAGCAAGGCATCAGAGGCCTCACTCACCCTGCAAACCATGTTAGACAGACCCAGATCAAACAAACGATCTTGAAAACTTTTTACCTTGTTATAATTTATCAAGTCGAAAGAAATTTCAAAATGTTGTCAAAGAATTAGGATTAATAACGAAGAAACACCATTCGTGATACAGTTAATATATGCGGGTATATTAAAATCGCCAATGAACAAGAAATCTGAGCCATAAATACAATATAATTCTGATACTGCTTCAAATACTGTTTCATATAATATACATCATTACTATAAGACGGCGGTATATAACATACTAGGACATACAGAAGCGATAATTAATTGTTGTTTTGACCAATAAAATGTCAATAAATTTAATATCGTTAAACAGCAATGAAAAGGATTCCAAACTAATTTGTAATGCATTAATTTTGTTATTAACCTCAAACAGAACACCGCCACCCCGTTTAGTGGCAGTCGCAAGAAAATCGCGATCACTCCGAAATACATTGAATGTACTAGAATCAAGCAACTCACTGTTCAACATATTGGTTCACAATGAAGTGATTGTAAATATAAAACCATCGTATTCATCACTTACAGTGGATATCACGTTGAAAGGATCAACCGTCTTCGTACCTAGTCCTCGTACATTTTGATAGTACCACCTAAATGAATCAGTGCAATCCTCGCGCATGCTATTACTGGACCCTTTGTTCTTTGTTATCACTTCTAGTCTCAGGCCCCAAATCTTGATCACTTGGCCTGATCGCCCTTAGTTGCTATTCAGATTTAACGATGTTCGCTTTAAATCTTGCCAATGCATCCGTTTACAAACGACACCGATTATCCCAAACTGCATGGTCTGTACGCAGCTTGGCATTCTTAGAGACATTAAAATTACTGCAATGAACACATTTGAGACTTTCTGAATTGCATTATTTTATTGTGTGTGTCTTTGAACATCTTGCACAAATAGGGTGTTCTTGTGTGCAATCTTTTGCCAAGTGGTGAAATCCGGAGCATTTAAAACAACGCCGCAGCTCGATTGCGTCGTAAACAGTGCATCGGTCTTAGGCAATCATTAATTTTCCCGTTCTTAAGATATCCTTATACGTTGCAATATCTAGCTGGAGCAAAGCCATGAATATTCGTGTTTTTACGTGTAGGCTGAACGTTGAGAACCTGAGAAATACTGCCCTCAGTGAATAAGTACCTATTTATATAGTCCAATAACGTGTCAGTACTCATGATTTTAGTTAAACCGACCACGCGGAGCCTAGAATTTAATGAGGTGAGTTCCCTTACGTCATACTTATCTTATAACTTATCACCCAATAGTTTTTTAAACTTGACAGACTCAGCATCGTTACTGCAAGACACAACCAAGCCACCTTTACGGGTAACCCTCACATCAATCAGGTTAATATCTTCATTATTGGGGTTAACATTAGACAGTATTTCAGACCTCATGTCAACAAGGGGTACATCAATATTTTTGGGGCTTATTATTATCGACGATCGCTTCGCTAGTATAGAAGCATAAGCGGCCTTTTCAGTTATATGATTAATGGATGTCAAGACACTATCCTTAAACTCCTTTAGGTCCGAATTCACGGCTGTAAGAAGGCCCTTTTTTTAGATAGGAAAGGAAAAGCTAGGAAAGCTTAGAATAGAGATAGGAAAGCTTAGAATCAAGCTGATCGGAAATTTGTGTAAAATTGGTTTTTAATGTATCTGCAGTCACCTATGCGTTGGTCATTTCATCTATTTTCTTATTAATATTCTTGACTGACTCAAAGACTTTTCTGAATTGTGACTTATAACCTCCATAACCATAATTTTATTTACACAAATCGCACATGTAAAACATATTTCTGTATTTTTCCAATTATGCATATTCATTTTCCTTTAATCCAGCACAAGAGTCTGCACACCCCTTCACATCCGACTAAACCCTCTTTTTTGCGAGAGCGAACTTGGAACATATATCCGCCGTCTTAACTTGACACCTCTCCACTCACATTTGTAAGAGACACTCATTAGAAAAAAATCAGTGCAGGTTAGTGCAGATTATGTAACACAAAAGAACAAACTTTTGTTTTAAAACTGCACTAACTTGCGCTGATTTTTTTTTTATAATTGGTGTCTTCTACAAATAAAAGAGTGTATGTTAGTGCAGTTTTGTGCCACAGAAATGAACACATCTTGTGTTGCCCTATTCGATTTTTTTAAATTTAAAAAGAAGAATAATGCCACAAAACGAATTAAAAAAGGATTGAAATTAGGTACCCTTTTAATTTTCTTTATGAAACTTTTCTAGTTTTAAAAATTACCAGGAAATAAAAATGAACAAACGTATTGATGTAAATTGATGTACACTTATATTTAAAAAATCCTAGAACATATTTTATTAATATAAAAGTAACAAATTTCTATTTATAAAATATTTAAACATCTATGTCGCCAGTAGGTAGGTACTACGGTACCTATATTATTTTAAACTAATCTTCACATTACATCTTTGATATATTTTCTGTAACTAGGTACTTATTTATCACCTGTAACAAAAGAAAATGGAACAGATAATAACATGTAAAAGTATACGTACATGATAACATAGTAATCTTAATAAAAGCACTATGCGCTACAACCTAGGTAAATAACTAGATTGTAGACCGCCCTATCGCCCCCCTCCGAGGGGGCTCTATAATGTCGGTAATACCATCATTGTCATGCACTGCAAATTTCGTGTTTCTGGGCCATGTATTAAGGAAGATACCACACTCCTTCGGACTGATGATGGAGAATAGACCGCCCTTCGTATCCGTATCGCTACATACATACATATAAACACGTACACATAGAAATATTTTTCCAAGGTCGTCCGCTCCCCAGACGCGTTTTCCCCCAAGGTCGTCCTCTCCCCAGACGCGGATTTTCTTCAAAGTGGTCCGCTCCCCAGACGGATATTTGCCCATACAAAAGCGTTTCGCACACCCTGTATATATACATTGTGACCACCCCTACTTCTCTTAGCACGCCACGAGGATAATTATATAGAAAGGTATCTCGCTAGTTCTCAGTTGCAAGATTTTCGAATGCTGATGTACTGTATGGATGCCGCTAGCCTTTAAACAGTGGAGAAGGGCCAGGTTCATAAAAAGATTTATAGAGGGCGCCACATGATTTTATTTAATCCACCAGTACTAACCTACCTACCTATCAACCAAAACCATGAAAATGATAATCTGTTCCTCGTAACTCCCAACGGAAGCTCTGAAGTAGCGAGGGATGCTCAGGTTGGGTTGGGTTGGGTTGGGTTGCTCCCTCAACTAAGCCACCTAGATTGATCGTCCTACAGTAATTTACACTCCATTCCTTTTTTTTCTTTTTGACACCAAAAAGGAGTCCGGGTAATAAGAAGCGTTTTTCTTTGAAAATATGAAGTATATTAAATAAAGATTAAGATTTTGGGTAACACCCCAAAGATTAATTTAATTTAATTAGTGATTTGAAATTATCACGTATAACAATTATTAAGATTTTAGGTAACACCCTAAAGATTAATTTAATTAGTGCTTATTGATACTGCCTATTTATAATAATGGTCCGTAGGCTTATATTTAACTTTTGGTTTATTTTTTTGAACCAAAATTAAGCGAGGAATGTAAGACAATACCTAACAATTAAACTACACATCATGAAACCGTAAACCATAGCACACTCGTGAAAGTATTACTTAGGTACCCAACGAAAATAAATTATTTACACGATAATAAAACGACATAGGGTTATCAAGCGCAATAAGTCACCGTCCGCAGCTTACGTAAGCGTAGTGGAGGGGGAGAGAATTTTATTTACTAACGTATGACATTTAAAATCTGATTTACCGAGTATTGTTCGTGAATAGATCACCTTCACACTAGGCTATTTACAGAATTTCAGGTTTTGTTGGATATTATCATTATTATTTTTGTTTTATGAATATACAAAGATCTAAGGGAGAACCAATTTCTGTTTTATGAATATAAAAAGATAAAAAAAACAAATTTTGTTTTATGACTAAAAAAGGTATAAAAAAGAACCATGACAGTCGTCAGTAGTTAATCCCCTCAAACGCGCGGATAATCTTCGCCACACGACCGCAGGACAGTGTAGAGATCGGAATGTTAGCCCAGGATTAGCATTTAGCCCAGGATATACATTTAGCCCAGGATTTACACCCTGAAATATTAAAAAAATAAATAAATGGAACGGACTTACTCAATCACTCTAATCCACACCTCCTTAGATTAGTTGAGGGCTCCTAGGATCAATCGTTGTTATCGCCATGATGACTTCCAAACAACAAAGAAAATGACCGGTACCCGAAAATCCCTTAAAAGAACAAAATACCCAATAAATTCCATGAAATTCCATAGGGAGGGAATATTTACATTGCTAAACTAATGGACAATTACACTTAGAAAACCTACCTGTGGACTATCTCTCGGTCTGTAAAATCACGCCGATTTGGTGTAAAATGGCGGCTCTCAGTTGAGACGAATATTTCTCCCGAACACAACGGCTGTGTTTTCTCACACGAAACTAAACTTCAGGTTGGCTTGAACCAATTTCAACACAACCACCCAACTATAAGAAAACACTGGTAAAACTTTAACTCCCACAACCAAAATGGATTACTAGAAAATCGTTTTGTCTTAGCTTTACAATCGTCTCACTTGAAAAGAACCTTCTCAGCTCCGGAAAAAGGAACCAAGCCTCCGGCAAGAAATCTGTCGAAAAATCTCGAAAATTTGCAAGAGAGCTTCCGTCAAGTAGATGTCGTAACGTTAACGTTATATGATCAACCACACAAATTATCTAACCTTACTTATTTAAAACCGAAAACCTTACTGATACTATCAATGACTGCTTGCCTACAACCACCTGTTGTAGTCAATTCAACAATTTATACTATATTTAACATCCCTAAAATTAACCCTACAAAAATCTCCCACGTCAACCCGTTATTCAGCGTGATTGCTGGAGAACCCTAATTTTCTAGATGCAGGCAGGCAACTCAACAAAATGACACCTTCTAGGCACCCTTGCCAATTAGTGCAACTTTTACCAACGATACTGACGTCATCAGTCCATCTCCTGTTCGGACCGAAACAATTATCACCTTACCAAAACATACATAACCCAAAATTTGCACAACAGCACGGGTAGATTACAAAACAATCGTCTATCTCGCATCTTCCCTTTCAAAACCGCGGTATTCCTAAGTTAAAATGTCCAATGCCACACGGAAAACACTTCCGCGAAATCAGACCCGTAAACTTGGCAACATGTGGTCTGATCGCCGATCTCCGTGCACGCATCTGTAGAGTGCGACGTCTCGTACGGCGAATGACAGTACTCTAGAAAATATGGCCACCCAAAATAATAAAACTGTTAGTTCCCATGAAAGTTTATTAAATTTTGTAGTAGCTGTCCAACTTAATGAAGCAAAACTTAGAGGATTATAAACTTCCAACATTAATTCAAGTGTAGGCAGTGTTTGAGACCCGAAAAATCAAAGGATGCTGCCAAATAAATGCTAAAACCTAGCAGTGGTCATGTCAACAAGATTCTTAATTGCTATTTTTGGGGCTTTTCCAATACTTTTCGGTGAGTATAGAGAATACAAGAGAATACCGTTGTCTAATTTGAGTTGCTTTTATGAGTTCCCTCAAAATAACAAGAAAACCCATTAGTAAAATTAGGTTTGTTTATTTACATGAACGTTGCCTTACCCTCTATTGTCTTAAACGATATTTATCATTGTAACGACGAACCAGAACGTTACAACATATAAACACCCACACATATAAATACTACCAATATAATCGATTTGCCTGAAATCCGACTTAATTACGTTTATCTTGGGTACTAATAGGAGTATTTGCCCATACCTAGACTTTTTGAACATCCTGTATACATACATACAAATACTCATACGTAGAAATACAAATATAACACCCTGTATACATACAGACGATACCCAAATATATACGGTAATACTTGAAATCCGACTCAATTAAGTTTATCTTCGTACAAATAGCAAAAATATATGACCATACAAAGAATTTTCGGGCACCCTGTATACATATATACAATCACCCACACTTCAGAATTGAAATTTCCGAACACATTTTTTGATGATTGACCGAATTTTACTCAGACATCAAATTTCAACCCTTCAATTGAATTAATAACAAACCTAAGCAAAAACCAAATGAGTCCGAATATTGTGATACACCCCGTATATTACAGAAAGGAATAAGACATATTTCCGAATCGTTTCGGTTACTTTAAAACACTCCCAATTAAATACTATCTTAAAATAAAATTAAAATTATTTAGTAATATTAAATACATTGGCCCATCGGTATACACGCTCATGGTTACGAATAAAAATGCATATTTTTGGATAATATAATTTATTTTTCGATGCCACTGTGCATGTCGGTATTGTCTATGATGTCTTGTTGCGTCATAGAAAAATAATAAAAATGGTATTTAATGCCTAATTTATCAAATGAAATGTCCTTGTACCCAAAGTACGCCCATAAAATCCTTGCCCTGTATTTTCCAAGCCGAAATCGGTCCAGAAACCTTACAATCTCGCAACAAAAACTGGCATTTTGGCCAAATTCTGTATTTTAATACATTTCTCCGTAAAGAAATTGACTTGTATAATGCAATGTAGGGTCAACAAAAATTCAATAAAAATACTATTTAATGCCTAACTCATGCTATGAAATGTACCGGAATCCATAAAAAAAAACGTCCATTCTATCGATTCCACGTAAATTCCAAGTCGAATTCGGTCCAGGATCTATCCAATATCGCAATAAAGACTATCAATTTCGGGTAATTTTGACAGGTCATATTTTCAATTTCGATGTAAAGCGAGTCCGCTTCAATTGTGTTTCCAAGGCAGATATTTAAAATATGCACTTTTTAAATTTTTTCCTGCCCCGATGCAAAAAAACCTAAAAACTTTCACGAAAAAATATGCAATTTTAATTAGTGCAGAGTATCCTTAGATGATAAGGGAAGCCATTAAACCAAGAAAGAACTGGTAAATAAGAAACATAATATAGAATAATGCCGTTTAAAGGTCAGTTTTGATGGAAAAAATAGAAAAAATGTTACCTCCTAAATGCTGTCCTGGGTGACCCATTCAGGATTCATTTACATGATTATATCCCCAAGGGATAGCGTTCAAAAAGTTGGAAGAAATTAGATAGGAAAATATACAGAGTGATTCGAATGTAGAGATGTCATGAAAAAAAACGTTAAAAAATCGATATTTATTTATCGATTGTTCCCTTCCTATAAAGAATGAAAGAACTAAAAAATATGGATTTTACGAATTTTGACGAGCTCTTTCCGACCAGGTATATGGGAGTTCGATTTAGATCCATTTTGACTCCGAAAAAAAATCAAAAACCGTCAAAAATTTGCATGAAAAAACGTAATTTGCGGCTTTTCTCAGGTTTTTCCAATTTCCAGTCATTTTAGGTATAGGTAAATGTATTGCAAAAATAATGTTTTTGAGATTCTTAAGTTTGACGTGTAAAACCGTTTTTCCGACCGAAAAAAATTTAAAAGAATTACTTCCCATTTTCCGAATATCACCAATTTTAATAGCGTTCTAAAGCTCCCGGTCCTCTACAACCTCCGAAAATTTAAATCGGTTTGATTAACTTTTGCGACCTATATAATCGATACCATACGAAATCGGTGAAATTTCGACTTTGACGGTTAATAACTCCGAAACGATACACCCTGTATAACCGAATTTTTTTATCGAAGCTAGATCCACTATCCCTCTATTAACCCACAAAATTTAAGTGCCCCCCCTCTGACCGTTTTCGAGAAAAAAAATTGATAATGGGGAAATACCGGATTCCACGGCAACCGGCGAACATTTCCTCGATCACGGCTAGGTATACAGGGTGGTCCTTAAGTAATGGGACACAGAGAAGCAGTGAATTTTTCACTTTAAAATATTACAATTTAGCACAATTTTCATAGTCCGACAATTGATATTAAGAAAGATACAGGGTGTCAAAGTTAAAAAAATAATTGGGAGTATTTTAGATATTTTCAAAAGTTTTCGGAGCATTGGGTTAAAATTTGGTGTAGGGTTTTTTTGGGGCGGGAAATAATAATCTGCGCTCATTTTTCTTCTACCGGATAGAGGGCGCTACGAGCAGCACTTTTCTTGCTTTTGAACTGCAATAACTTTTTGTCACTAGGTACAATAAGATTTATCACCCCTAATTAATAATATTACGACTTTTTTACGTAAAAAAGGTACTCTTGTCAAATAACGCTAAAGTTAATAGTTTTCGAAATATTTGCTATTTTAATACTCAATGACCTTTCCGTTGTTTGAGATCCAGCAGAAATTATTTTTCAATACAAGTTGTTTTTGAATCATTGACGGGTAATTAAAAATCAGTAAATAAAACACACAATTTCAAACTTTTGTTCATAGTATTTTACAAGAGAAAATCGATTTTTTTAATTAGACTTTATTATTTCACAAAATTATTTTAAAAATATCAACGGGGCCAACGTCATTGGAAATAAAAAACGTAACTTTTTTTTAACAAATGTTCGAAATGATCACCGTTGACCTCGATGCACTTTGACACGCGTTTCATAAAAGACTGTCTAATTTTAAAGAAGATCCTTTCGTTTCTAAACAAGTTAGCAGAGTTTTCAATTTTTTGCAATAACTGGTCCCGGGTGTTAATAGTCTCACTGTAAACATTCGATTTCAAATAACCCCAAACACAAAAATCTAGTGGGTTAAAATCCGGACTACGAGCAGGCCAAGGAAAATCACTGCCTCGGCCTATCCAGCGTTGAGGAAAAATTTCGTTTAGGTAATTCCGCACTTGCCTGGAAAAGTGGGCTGGTGCACCATCTTCTTTTTTTATCTAAGACATCCCACGTAGATTTCAAGCCTAAGTACTAACGTACCGTGGGTGTCTGAAGAGAAGGGAAATGTAGTCTATTGACACGGGATTTGAAGGATTGGAGGTTGGGACGGGAAGGGAAAACATCTGCAGGCAATTTGTTCCATACTCTAGAGACCCTAGGTATGAATGAGCGAGAGAAGTGGTCTGTTCTAGGCTTTTGTAGCTGGACAGTAAAGGGATGCATACGTAACGCGCCCCTTGTTGTTCTGTTAGGGACATTCAAGGGGGGAATAATACCGGCTAGTTCTTCAGAGCAAAATCCATGGAAGTAGCGGTAGAAAAGGGATAAATCCCCTACAGCGCGGCGATGAGCGAGAGAAGGGAGTTTTATCGTGAGGGCTGGGTCATTGATAAGTCGAATGGCTCTCTTTTGGACAGAATCAAGGATCTTAAGTGTCGAAGGTGATGCCGCTCCCCAGATGTGGGAGCAGTACTCTAGGTTAGGTCTTATTTGGGAAACATAGAGAGTGTATAAGTTGGAAGGGGAGAAGTATTTTCTGGCTCGAAAGAGAAAATCAAGCTTTTTAGCTGCCGATGTGGCTACTGAAGTAATGTGTTTGTGCCAGCTGAGATCATGTTCGAAAGCGACGCCAACGAGATCGAAGGTTTCGTTGTTTTGTAGGGCTTGGCCATTCATGTGGATGGGGTAAGCGTTGCCAGATTTTTTGCGTGAGAGGGAGCAAGACTGGGTTTTGGAGGCGTTGAACTGAACAAGGTTCTTGGCACCCCAGTCTAAGATTAATTGAAGATCTTGGAAAAGGGATAGGTACATAGATTTGCGTCCATTATCCAACTCCTGATTCGAAACTTGTCTGGAAAAATGAATATTGGAGTGAAGAGTACTATCGTCAGCATAACTGTGGATGGGATTAGTAGTTGAAGAGAGCAGGTCATTAATGTGAAGAAGAAACAGGGTTGGTGCCAGGACTGAACCTTGGGGGACACCAGCATTGATAGGATGGAAGTTAGATGAGTGACCGTCGACCACAACAGATATGCGCCGATTAGAGAGGAAGCTGCCGATCCAGGTACATAGTTTGGTAGGAAGACCGTAAGAAGGTAGTTTGTTGAGGAGTGCGGCATGCCATACTTGGTCAAAGGCCTCAGAAATATCGAGAGCAACGCATCTTGCATGAAATGCATATTTGCCTTAGGTTTAACGGCAAATCATCTAACAGGTCTCTAAACTCATTCTGTAGAAAATCAAGATACGAATCTCCATTTAAATTCGGTGGTAATTCATATGGACCTAAAAAATGATTGCCAATAATTCCACACCACACATTAACTTTGAACTCATGTTGAAAATGACGTTCAACCACTAAATGAGGATTTTCATTTTCCCAGGCATGTTTATTCCGGAAATTAAAAACACCTCGGCGAGTAAAAGTGGCTTCATGTGTGAACAGTATATTGTTTAAAAACATGGGCGATTCATTTTGTTGATCTAGGATGAAACGACAAAACTGTACTCTTGCAGGTAGATCAGTTGGAAGTAAATCTTGCACTGGTGTAAAATGGTACGGATAAAGACCTTCATCATGAAATATTCGAAGGACTATTGTTTTACATACCTGAGCCTCTCTAGTCATTCTTCTAGAACTTATTTCTGGATTATCTGCAACGCGAACAAGAATTTCTTTTTCTTGCTCTGAAGTGATGATTTTCGGACGCCCCAAAATATCTCGTTTTGGTCGGAAGGAATCAGTTTCACCCAGTCGATTGCAAATATTTTTAAACAATTTATGATTTGGTTGTCTTCTATTTGGATAAACCTGGAAACACCTTCGACATGCGCTGCGACCATTAAAATTCTCTTGGGCATAAATGCAGACCATATCTCTCATTTCTTCATTGGAACAATAATTATGACGAGGCATTTTATCTAATTATACTAATTATATTACTTAAGCAATATTTAATGACAGCAACATACAATTTTGACATGAACTGACTCGTATATGGGTCATCGCTATTGTTTTATTATTTATGCCAATGCTTGCTACGATAAATAACGTACGGATAAATGATTACATGTTACATTAAAATGGCAAATATTTCGGAAACTATTAACTTTAGCGTTATTTGACAAGAGTACCTTTTTTACGCAAAAAAGTCGTAATATTATTAATTAGGGGTGATAAATCTTATTATATCTAGTGACAAAAAGTTGTGGCATCAGAAGCAAGAAAAGCGCTGCTCGTAGCGCCCTCTATCCGGTAGAAGAAAAATGAGCCCAGATTATTATTTCCCGCCCCAAAAAAAAACCCTACACCAAATTTTAACCCAATGCTCCGAAAACTTTTGAAAATATCTGAAAAACTCCAAATTATTTTTTAACTTTGACACCCTGTATCTTTCTTAATATCAATTTTCGGACTATGAAAATTGTGCTAAATCGTAATATTTTGACGTGAAAAATTCACTGCTTCTCTGTGTCCCATTACTTAAGGACCACCCTGTATAGAGCGTCCAACGGGCGCTCTATAACTTGTTCATAGCTATTTTATCCTTAATAGTGACAATATGATTTGCATAAATAAAAATAAAAATGGTAGTTAAGTAAATGTGACACAGAAAAATTCCAATCTCCAATCTGAATCTGTAATCACGAGCAAAAAGTTTATTAAATGAGAAATGTACTTCGAACTTAATTTTGAACGAATTTGTGGTAGATTCAATGAACACTCTAGAGTGTGAGCGTGACACATGGTTAAGAAATTTTAATATTTGTGATCTGTCCTACCAGCAATTCGGTTTATGAATTGACCAGGATACTTACCTACAGTACAGTAGCTAGGCTAAATTTGACTGAAGGCAAGCCCGGAATTTTGCGCCCCTATAACAAGACCTAATTAGCTTATATACTCAATAGTTTTACTATTTGGCGCCCCTTGCCACCGGCGCCCTTAGGCAAGGGCCTAATCTGCCTACACCTAGCTACGGCACTGCTTACCCAGACAAAAATGTTTAGTCAGATGCACTGGAAAAAAATGATTATGCACGTTAGCTATTACGGGTAAACATAGAACTTGAGTAAAAATAGGAAACACAATTGTGCTCAAAATTTTTCTAACATAAGAAGTGATACAATATTAATGACAATATTTTACCTTATCAAGAAAATACCAAATTTCCAAATTTTTCCCCTGGCAGTAAGGTATTTCACTGAATATTGTGGCTAGAATAATCTCTCAAATAACATTCATTGAGGACCCCATTCCTTACATGTAGGTTTGTGATATTTTTGTGCCTTATCTTTCATCAAGTCTGGTTTTTTAGGGTTAGGAATTTATATTCTTTAGAAATAAAACAATTCTATTTCAATCTATCTAAAACAAGCACACAAATGGATAATGATGACAAGAAGATAGTGTTTAAGGAAGCTGAAAAGCAGCAAATTTTTTATGCAAAGCATTTTAACCTAGATTTTAATAAAAATTTTGCCAGCTATACACTAGTTTATGGTTCAAGGGTTTCATACTATATGTTTAGAAGTTTATTTTCTTGTATTTTCGATTCGCCTTGCCTATTACCCATTTTAACATACAAAAATATTTTCTTTGATTGAAGATAACTTCGCTTTACAAGAAGTACAAAACGCTTTGTTTACATTAAAATCCAACATTCACAGCGGGTTGCACAAAACTTTTAATCAAGTAGCAAATTTAATTGACGTTTAGAGTCATATTTGGCAATGACGTTAGCATAAGTGCTGTCACATTACAAGTGTCTTATTAGTTTAATTCGTGATTAAATTGTTTGTGCAACCCGACGTTAGTGTTCGACTTTTCCCGATGTGATACGATCAGATCCGATTTGGGGATTGGGGCCGAAATTTGAATCGAAGCAGGCCGGTATTTAATACTGGAATCCAATTTAACAACCTATTAAATTTATCACGTTGTTAATTGATCACGAGTTAAATTTTCTTTCTGCAACCCGCTGTTAGTATATAAAAAAATATGTATTTACAACATTTTAGTACATTATCTCTAATTTAAATAATCTAGTTTATTACCCCGCTAAGATTTTAACAAAACTGATTATAAAAACTTCTCCACTGAAAATATAGATGTCTTCTTCCGGACGAGCGACATTAACCTAACATAAAATTAAATATAAGTCTAGCAACTCAAGCCGTGCGTGCTGTCCTTCACAGAACAGCACATATGAAACGTTAAGAGCGTGCTAATTGGTCGCAACATTTCTGTCAGTGGTGGCGCCCTCCATCGTAGGGTACCAAAGTATTAAAGGCGGCAGCGGGGTGCGGAAGAAAAGCCACCATATGATCAGTTAAAGGTCAAATTGATGTTTTGACATTTTATAACCTTGTATTTACATAATGTTTTTATTGGACGTTTATAAAATAATTTTCAGATAAAATATAAAAAAATTACAATCTAAAACAAATATATAAATACAAGGCATAAAATAGCAAAACATCAATTTACCTTTAAAGTCGATACAAAATTGTATCGTATTTAAAAGTAAAACGACAAGGTCCTATTTTTACTAATTTCTTCATTTAATCAATATAAATCATAACGAAATGTTTATCAAGTCATCTCATAACAACGTGAGAATGTTAATGCAAGGTAAAAGTCACAATCGGGTGAAGGTTCTAATCAGATTTCTTCAGTTCCGTTAACATCACGTTGGGCTTGTGTGGAGGTCCAATTCCATCGAGCATTTAACATGAAACAAAACGAAAACTTCGGCAGAATCATCTTGTACACTAAGTACCTAATAGTTATTTATATCACACAAATCAGGTGCACTATTTAACTTTACTCAATAAGCGAATGGTACATAAAAACAACTCTGGTTAAGTTTCAACTTTTTATTACTGCTATTTATTTTGCTGTCAGTAAAAATGTTGTGCTTTCTACAGTGTCCAGTAGGGCAATCCAGAGTTAAAGTGTACTCGTCAAGACGTATATGTTTATTTCCGAAGCTTATAGCAGGGATGCTACGTACAAACGTTATGTATACCAATTGAGAACTTGTATTCAGTAAGCTGTTTTTCAAGCTTCTAATGTCGCAAAAGTTTAGGGAAAATAAAAAAACTTTGTTTTTATAATCCTTTGGAAAATTAGTGTAACAGGAATTCTTACACGAGTACTTAACTCTGCCAAAGGAAGAAGCTGCTATGACTGCAGCCATGTTAGATAAAATATAGAGACAGTAAGATGTAGGTATGGGTGGCAAACTACAAAATGAATTTTTCCGACAAGCACAAAAATATGTTAAGAAAACTATACATTATATTGAATGTTCTGGAATTAAAATCATCTAAATAGTTACACCTAGCACGAAATATGTTTTAAATATGATTAAGAAAATGGTACTTACCAAACTACAATATCTGATTTGTCTATTTACATCTACAATAAAAAAAGTTTGATTAAAATCATTCTTTATGACACAAATACCACAAAACAGAAATGGTCAAATTCACTATTGCCAACTTTCATCATTTATTTATTATTACGAAACTATGTTCACTCAAATAAACCATATAATATAGAAATAACTTATTAATATTAGTCTTTCGGAACATATTGGTATTGGAAATACATTTGGCAGTGTATTATTTTTGAATGCTGAAAGTATATTTTGCTGACAGACTTGCTGATCAAGCCTTTTATATAACTGCACTTTTAAATATCAAAAAACGAAAAAACTGTATATTTTAGAACAAACTACACGTACAATTTAAAATAAAAAAGTACCTAGAAAAATGTTTGTTTACTAAACTATGTAACAGAATACCATGTTTCAAGACATGTATTGATAATTGGCTATATTTTTCTTTAATACAAGAGAACACTTACCTGGAAACGTAATAAAGTCCTAATTTGCTTTTCTAAGCCGATAAATTGTGATTAAAATCACACATAAAATAATGTTCATCTTTTCTCGAAATTATAAAATGGCTGACGGACAAGACAAAGGCCAGACAACCGAGAACAAAACAACCTGATTGGTCTAATTTTGACGATCTGTCGTCTGTCGAATGGAAGTAGTGCCCTCCATGTCATGGTCGCTAACTAAAATGTGACAAGTGGCAGCTGCGATAATCCGTATTTAAAGTTTCAGGGCCCTGCTGTTCTTCGTTAAGCCGTCTCGCTTACCCATGCCCATATTCACCCGTTGCGTTTTTTTTTATTTATTTATTTAAATTCATTTAGTTTACAAAACTGGGATATACCATGTCACAAAACAATAAGATTAGTCTAAAGAAACATTACTGTACCTAGGTATGCAATACCTGTATGTGCAAGTCAATCAGCGACAGGATACAAAGTAAAAGTAAAATAAAAGTAAAAAAATATCAATACTAATACTAAGAAAAATCAATACATAAAAGCAATCTGCAAATTACAACACACACACATACCAATAATGGACACACATACTCACACACACACACACACCATCACACACACACACACACATCATCACACCCACCATCACACACACACACACCATCACACACACACACACACACAATCACACACACACACACTATAGAGGGATGACAGAAAAATAGGAGAATCAGGGCTAGACTTGAAATTCCGAGCTGCCAAAGAAGTTAAAGAGTATTCAAATACCATTACGTGAGGATTTGTTTATTTACCATTAAACAATCGAAGGAACTGATCAAGATTTTCATGGACATAAGTCTTGATCCTGGTTTTAAAACTTAAATTAGATGTTGCGTTTCTTAAGTTTAAAGGTAGGAAATTTTTGGCATTTGGGTGAGAGATAATTGATAAATCTTTGATTAATATTACGTTTACTAGACGGAAATGTCAACAACTGATTTCTCTGGCTTCTGGAATTATAGGGATTGCCTTTTATATAACTGCACTTTTAAATATCAAAAAACGAAAAAACTGTATATTTTAGAACAAACTACACGTACAATTTAAAATAAAAAAGTACCTAGAAAAATGTTTGTTTACTAAACTATGTAACAGAATACCATGTTTCAAGACATGTATTGATAATTGGCTATATTTTTCTTTAATACAAGAGAACACTTACCTGGAAACGTAATAAAGTCCTAATTTGCTTTTCTAAGCCGATAAATTGTGATTAAAATCACACATAAAATAATGTTCATCTTTTCTCGAAATTATAAAATGGCTGACGGACAAGACAAAGGCCAGACAACCGAGAATAAAACAACCTGATTGGTCTAATTTTGACGATCTGTCGTCTGTCGAATGGAAGTAGTGCCCTCCATGTCATGGTCGCTAACTAAAATGTGACAAGTGGCAGCTGCGATAATCCGTATTTAAAGCTTCAGGGCCCTGCTGTTCTTCGTTAAGCCGTCTCGCTTACCCATGCCCATATTCACCCGTTGCGTTTTTTTTTATTTATTTATTTAAATTCATTTAGTTTACAAAACTGGGATATACCATGTCACAAAACAATAAGATTAGTCTAAAGAAACATTACTGTACCTAGGTATGCAATACCTGTATGTGCAAGTCAATCAGCGACAGGATACAAAGTAAAAGTAAAATAAAAGTAAAAAAATATCAATACTAATACTAAGAAAAATCAATACATAAAAGCAATCTGCAAATTACAACACACACACATACCAATAATGGACACACATACTCACACACACACACACACACCATCACACACACACACACACATCATCACACCCACCATCACACACACACACACCATCACACACACACACACACACCATCACACACACACACACACACTATAGAGGGATGACAGAAAAATAGGAGAATCAGGGCTAGACTTGAAATTCCGAGCTGCCAAAGAAGTTAAAGAGTATTCAAATACCATTACGTGAGGATTTGTTTATTTACCATTAAACAATCGAAGGAACTGATCAAGATTTTCATGGACATAAGTCTTGATCCTGGTTTTAAAACTTAAATTAGATGTTGCGTTTCTTAAGTTTAAAGGTAGGAAATTTTTGGCATTTGGGTGAGAGATAATTGATAAATCTTTGATTAATATTACGTTTACTAGACGGAAATGTCAACAACTGATTTCTCTGGCTTCTGGAATTATAGGGATTGCTCACAATGACTTTCTTGGTATCCTTAAACACAAATATACACGCCATTATTACATATAAAGATCGAATATTCACTATGTTTTTAGTGTATAATAGATTTGTTGGGTAAAGCCTGGGCTTTTTATAAATTACACGAAGTATGCCATTCTGGGTTACGTTTAATGACTCTAAAGCGCCATTGTAGAGACCACCCCAAATTAATAGGCCATATCTAACGATCTGCTCAAACAGGGACTTATCAACCATTATCATCGCTCTGTGACTTAAGATTTCTCTTAGGAGATAAAATTTATGAATAAGGTATCTTGTTTTACTGCAGAAATATGAAATATGGGTTTCCCATTTTAAATGATTGTCAATCATGATGCCAAGGTACTTCGTGGTTTGTACTTCTTTAATAGGGGAATCAAACAAATCCATTTCAATATCCGAAAAATCCGGTCTTTTTGCTTCAGTAATAGAGAAAGCCATGTAATTTGTTTTATCTATGTTCAAAGATAGTTTAAATGAATCGAAAAAACTCTTTACTTTTATTAGTGAGGCGACCATTTTTTCTTTGGCTTCAGTCCAAGTTCGGGCAACAAACAGTAGGGCCGAATCATCAGCGTAAGCAATAACGGCGCCATCAATGTTTAGGTGGAACACAGAATTAATATATACATTGAACAGAATGGGCCCCAGAACCGTGCCCTGCGGTACCCCAATCTGAACAATCCCCGGCTCACTGAGAGCGTTACCAACCCTAACGTGTTGGGTACGTTCCGAAAGATAATCACGGCAAATGTCCAACACAATACCTCTCACGCCATACCTCTCCAGAACTTGAAGAAGTATGTCGTGGGATACCGTGTCAAACGCCTTGGCAAGGTCCAGAAACACCGCAGCACAAACATTACCGCGATCCAGACCTGCAGTAATCTTACCGATCAGTGCATACAAGGCATCCGTTGTGCACATCCCCTCCCTAAATCCAAACTGACTTGAACTAATAGTATTACTCATTTCAAAGAATTGGGTCAGTCGATTTTTAAGGCTTTTTTCGAAAATTTTGCCCAGATTTGATATAACACTGATAGGGCGATAATTACCCGGTGTTGTCTTGCTTCCAGATTTATGTATTGGGATCACGACCGAGGTTTTAAATTTACTAGGCACTATTCCAGTTTTAAAGAATAAGTTTATTATATGTTTTAGTGGTTCTATCAGATATGGATGTAATGACTTTATGACTAGAGATGAGATCTCATCAAGCCCGGGGGCACAATTGTTTTTTAAACTGTTAATATATTGAGTTACTTCTGCCGAGGTCACAGGTCTTAAGTACATAGAATGACTGGACTGATACGACATTCTGAATGGCTCTGCAGGCTCCTAGATTTTATTTGACATTTTTTTCCCGATATTAATAAAATAGTTATTAAAACTCAAGACTTGCTTATTTTCGGATTCGATTTGCAGGGGTAAAACATTTTTTTTTTTGCGTCTCGTTAGTGGCCTCGGATATTAATTTATAAATTTTTTTGATATCATTACCAGCGTCTTGAATCTTTTCCTTGTAATATGAACTCTTTGTCTTTGTTATTAATTTATTTAAATTATTTCGATATTCCTTGTACAGCTGAACTTCCTGGGGGTTAGAATTAAGGGTTAGTTTTTTTTTTCATTTTACCGCGTGTTTTTATTGAGTTAATGATTCCATATGTGATCCAGGGTTTTATTTTTTTTATTCCACCACCAAGCTGTACAGTTACTTTTGACTTATTGACAATTGTGTTAAGTTTATTAATCAAAGAATCTGCAACACTCAGAATTTTCTATCGCAAGGATTGAGGTCCAATCAACCTGTGAAGCAAGTTGTTCTTGCTGTGATTGTTCTACACGAACAATACACTGACATCGCAGCTTTGTAATGGTCGTTAAAAATTATACGAATTAGAGCCTTCTAATCGTTTGCCATACAGTGAGATATGAGTAGTGACATCTGATATTTTTTTGTGAAACTGGAACTGCCGTAATGGGCTCGTTCAGTCATTTCGTGTTTTTAATAAATATGTTAAGATCACTGCACTATCATCGACCAAATTCAAAAAATTCAGCTTCGCGTCTGATGTCATCCTACGAAACACAACTAAGCATAGTAGGGAATGTGGTGGATCAAATTAAGGATACGGTAACACCTCCATGAGCCCCGTAGGTCATTTTAGTACTAACCGGGAATATTTATATTTTGCGTAACGTGCGCATTGCATTCTTTAATCTTCGAATTCAATTTTTTTAAACTTTTCGGAGTGCTTAAGTGCATTTAAATATAACGATGAGCTACAACAGAAATAATAATAAAACCCAAACCTCAGCGTGTAGCAGTTTCTTGCCCCTGTCATTCGGAGAATTATGGTTAGTATTTCTTTGATACTAGTGCGTAAATAGCCTTTTTAGGTTAGAAAATATTATTCGTTGACTGTTTTCTCAGTTCTCTTAATATTTCTGAGTAATCAGTATAAATTTTTAAAGTTACTTTTTTTATAATTTAGTTTGATAACATAACCCGCAAAATTTTTGCGGCGGTGCCAACGTTTAAAGGTTGGTGGTGCAGTGGTCTGCATACCACTTTAAATTTAATTTAACCCTAATTTAACTTTACTTTTAATTTAGTACGAGTTAAATACACGTGAAGGCATAAGAGCGTTTATCCAAAATTTAAGAACTACTTTAATTCAATTTTGCTTTAATTTTACTTTAAGAAGTTCGCCAACTTTTAACTTCTTAAGGTTAAATTAAATGAAAATGGAGTTGCGCATGTGCGAGCTGACCTGGTAAATATAAAAATCCCTAGACCGAAGTCGGAACCGAATTCTAACCCTTCTTTTAATGATTATAACGTTTTTTTCGGTTAGAAAACTTAATTTTATCCATAATTTACATGGAATAAAAACCACGAAACGATAACAATAACCAAACGCAGAAATGGAAATGACAGCTGGCGTAAAAATTTCCCAAACTAATGCCGCCCTTTCACACTTTTGGTATTATGTGCGCCCGCGTAAGTGAAACATAAATAATCTGTATAAATGCCCTGAAATTTTCTTAAAGCAAAATTAAAGTTAAATTAAATTTAAAATGGTCTGCATAAACCCACCTTAAATCATTTCCTAAATTTGGGTCGCCCATCATGAGACTACGGCACCAGAGGTCATCTCCCCGTTTTATAATGAGCGGTGTTTGATCGCTATTTTGAGGTTGAATTTGATCCCAAAAAATATAATTTTTTGGGAATAATCATTTTGAATGAAGTAGTTTTATATTATCAAATAAAACAAATTGCTAGATAAGCCCGTTATAGCCGGTAATCTATATTCTTAATAATCTCTGATATAACGCAATAAATGCAGTACATTAAACTAGAAGTCGAGTTCTTCAGGTACGAGCATAAAAGTACCATATCCCAAGCAAAGAAGCCATTATAAGGAAGAGACTGCTATTCTTTCTTTTTTTTAGCTTTATTGCTTTTATACTTTCGATGTCAAAGTTACCGTACAATGGACTTTTTGTCTAAATCTGAATTTCACAATTTTACTACTAACATCTTAAACCAGTGTAGGTTATATGTTCTTTACGAAAAAATAATAATCATTAGATGTTGTATATTATAATTGTTTAATCAAGAAGTGACCTTTAATTTAATTTAAAAAAATCTAAATCTAAAATCTACATGGTGTAGTTGGCACGCAACCCAATTGTTGATTTTGTTCGAAACCTCTTGTGATGTTGGAGTCATAGTATTTTGACATAAATGGAACTTTTGTGATTTTTTTATAAGAATGTTAATTTCTTGTTTTCGCAAAAACTACTTAACAATGTCAAAAAGTAGAACGTCAATAATTCTAGTTTTCCTTGCTTTATACAATGGCACCAAAATCAAAATTTATCGAAGGAGCCATTTCAGCTGCTTTGCCATGAACATGTTTTCGCTATTAAATACAACAGAAGTGCAATTATGAACTTTTAATTTAGTTAATATTGTAATTAATAAGAAAAAAGTAGGTTTTGGAATTATTTATAAACCACCAAACATTAGTTTCAATTCATTTTTTATTCTTAACCAGGTAATTCCACAAGTGTACTTATCGGTTGATAGACTGATCATAACAGGTGATTTTAATGTTGATCTGTACAATAAAAATCAAGATGGTTATCTTCTTGAAAATTTATTTGCAACTTTCAGTTTAAAACAAATTATTTCAGAGCCTACAAGAAAAGAAACGTCACCAAAAATAATTGATCATCTTTATATAGATGAAAATATAAATATTACAGATTCTGGTATATTCAAAACACAATTAATAAAAAATTCTTCGGGAATTTCTCTAACTGATCATTCAATGGTATTTTGTAAACTTTTATTAGAAAATAAATCTCCTTGTTCATTAAGATACTACAGAAATTTTAAAAATATTAATTTTGATTTATTTAATGAAGATTTAGCGCAAATTGATTGGAATGCAGTTGAAAACATTAATAATTTTGATAATAAAATTGAAATATTTAACAATAATATCCTAAATTTATTTAACAAACATGCACCAGTTCAAATAAATAAAAATAAAAAAACAAATTCGTGGATTAATTCGAATATAAAAAATTTTGCAAAATTAAAAAAAAAAGCTTTCAAAAAATATTGTAAAAATAAATCTGAATCAAATTGGAAAGATTATGTAGAAATAAGAAACTTTCTATCTAAATTTATAAAGAAAGAAAAGCAAACATTTATAAAGAATAATATAAATCCAAATAATCCAACACTTTTTTGGAAAAACTTGAAAAAATTTAATATTAATTTAAAAGAATCTAAATCAGTAAATGAATATCCTTGTGCACAAGTACTAAATAATCATTTTATAAATTCTGTAAAAAATGGATCTCCAAACCAAAATTTACTATCTTTTTATTTGAATAATAAGTTTTCTAAAATTGGTAAAGATGTGTTTCTAAATTTAAAACCAATTACAAATTACGATATTGCTAAAATTTTATCAAAAATTAAAACAGAATCATGTGGAACAGATGGTATTACTTTACGCATGTTAAATCTGTGTATGAATAATACTTTTTTAAATACTATTGAACATATAATAAATTGTTCTATTCTAAATAATAATTTTTCTAATATCTGGAAAACTAGTTTAGTTATACCGATTCCTAAAATTCACAACGCAGAAAATGTAGATGATTTTAGACCAATTTCTCTACTTTCTGTAATATCTAAAATTTTAGAACGTATAGTTTTTGATCAAATAATAGAGTATTTTAAAAAATATGATATTTTACCAGAAAATCAATCAGGTTTTAGAGAAAATTTTAGTACTACTACTTTACTCTGTAAACTTAAAGATGATATTTTAGAAAATTGGGATTCAGGTTTTGTTACTAATATAGTCTTTCTCGATTTGGCTAAAGCCTTTGATTCTCTAAATCATGAAATGTTATTAGCAAAGCTTAAATATATAGGTTTTAGTCTAAAAACTTGCCAGTGGTTCAAACATTATTTATCTGACAGAAAACAAGTGACAAAAATTGCAAACGAATACATTTGTGACATTTCAAATTCACTGCCTATTTCTAGAGGTGTTCCACAAGGATCAGTATTAGGCCCTTTATTGTTTATTATATACACTTTTGATTTTCATTTATCTATTAAACACGGTAATCTTTTAGCTTTTGCAGATGATACTCAAATATACCACTCAATCAAGTACACAGATTTAAAAAATAGTATTTCCTTAATCAATAAGGATATTTTAAATATTTCGAAAACTATAACTGATCACGGATTAAAAATAAATGAAAATAAAACTAACTTAATTTTAACTGGTCCTAAAACACTAATCACTAAAATAAAAAATAATTCTGATTTCAAAATTGTTCTAAACAATAGTTTTAAGATACCGTCAATCGAATTTGGCAAAAATCTTGGCGTAATTTTTGATCAGCATCTTAATTTTCATGAACATATAAAAAATATAATTAAAAAAGCATACTACAAACTAAGAATTTTATATAACTTTAAGGACTACTTAAATACCGATACTAAACTTAGACTGGTTGATTCAATTATTCTAAGTGGATTAGATTACTGTGATATCATTTATCACAAAAATATCAGTAACGAAGATAAACAGAAATTACAAATTCTTCAAAATAACTGTGTTCGTTTTTCAGTAGGGCTAAAAAAGTATGATCACGTATCACCTAGTTTTGACCAACATAATTTAATTAAATTAGAAAAAAGACGCGAAATCCACATATCCTGTTTTATTTATAAAATAATTTTAACTCAGAAACCAAGATATTTATTTGAAAAAATTGAATTCAGGAATAATAGGTATTCATAATGTTAATACTAGAAATCAGAACGCAACAGAAATACCTAAACATCATACTGAAAAATATAAGTCTTCGTTTAAATATAACTCTTCTGTAATTTATAATAATATTCCTTCTAGTCTGAGGGGCTTAAGCTATATAACTTTCAAAAAAAATATAAAAAATTATTTAGTAAGGGTAGGATTGGAAGAATGATTTTTTATAAATCAAAACCCTACCTATTTATGCCAACTAGTATACTACTGTCATTTTTTGGTTTTCTTTTTTACTTTATCATTTTTATATTTATATTTTTAATTGTTTTATTGGCATAAATAAACATCTTTATTATTATTATTATTATTAAATATTTTGTGTTTGCAGGAAAAGCCAGCTACTTCGTCCAAGACTCTAGACACCCTAGGTCGATTAAGTTTAAATGATAGTCCTGATTATTTTGACGACTATCTTAATGGTACAGGTGTTTACACGTCATCTTTAACTAAGGACAATTGGGTGGTAGTTGACGACCCTCCTGAACGTGAAAAACGTCCTGTTGTCGAGATTGTCAAGGAGAAGTCACCTAGGCGTACAATGCAATCTGACGTTGGTACATCCGATGAAGCGCAAAAGAAATTTGGAAGTGCAAAAGCGATATCTTCAGCTCAGTTCTTTGGTGATAACACTGCCGATTCTGAAAACAATGCTAGCCTTAGTAGATTTCAGGTATTATATAATCATATGTTTTCTAGGTAGTAGATAAGTAATTTTTATATAAAGTTAGACATTTAAAATACATTTAAGTAACAGATCGGCTTCATGTTTGCTAATTTTAAAATTTTTTTAGGGATCAAGGAGCATTTCATCAGCAGAATTCTTTGGACGTAATGAGGATACGCGTCAAGGAATTGGTTCAGCACATCTTCCAGCCTATGACATGGAAGATGTTAAAGAAAGTGTACGTCAAGGTGTCACTCGAGTAGCGGGCAAATTAGGCTCTTTAGCTAATGGACTTGTGTCATCAATACAGGTACGCAGAGGTGATTCACTTAGGTCTTTTAATTTAGATCTTTAAATCCTCCACTTTTCTTACATTTATTCGAGCATTTATTCTTTATAACACCAAAATCTTATCATTCTGCGACAACGGTAGTTAAGTTTTAGTTCTGCTTTAAATGATACATATTATATTTAAACAAACGTTTATTTAGTTTCGAAACCTTATGGTTTGTAGACCTTTTTGTGCCGAGAGAATTCCAGACATTTTATTTCTGCTTAGCACAATCTATATACAATTTTATAAAGTTATACACTATAATATTTCTGACACAAGAAGTCCTGGGTCGAACAGTCCGACAAATAAATTTATGTAGTTTTTTTTAGTATTTCCCAAACCAGAAATTTGTTCTAGAATTCTAGAATTAAGGGGTGAAATTGCGGATAAACATTATGCAATAAAAGTTGGATTTCTAACAATAGTAACAAATAATAATATATTTAAAATTAGTAAATGTCGGTTATGTCGACTTCTGGATCTACTAATCTAATAAACAAAGTTATCATAATTTTCATTTAAATTAAACTTAATTTTTTGAAAATATAGTCGTGTAACTAGTTTGTTCTATGTCAATTCTTCTTGCAATTATATTAAGGAGTCTTGACCTTTTTGATAAGTATAACACATATTATTTCAAATGTTTGGTTGGTCAGCATTCTCAGTGAAAGATATTTGGTTTCAGGATCGATATGGATACTAACAAGGAACAACTATTAGGATGATAAACTAGCAGATATTATTTTAGTGGTAATAGGCATAATATTGGTTTTATATTTTTGCTTTCCGAGCATTCAACTTGTATAAATTTTTGAGAATTATGTGTAATTTTTAAGCGTTTCATTAGAATTGTTCTCAACAGTACCACTCCCTCTCCCACATCATAGTAGGATTGTATTGAATACGACGAAATTAAAATGTTTTTAAACGTGTATGGGCTGGACTAACTAAACATTTTAAAGTATTTACTTGACTTTATTTCTGTTATTAATGTACATACATACGTGTATAGATTGTACAATTAATCTTTGACAAAATCTTACTACGGTGTTGAAACGTGAGTGGTCGGCTTTAAAATAAACCTCTTTTCAGTAAATAGGTTTTTTTTATCTATGGGGCCACTAAAGCTGTTTGATTCCACCTTTACGTTTATAACAGTTTAGAGCAAACTTATAATTCATCTCGTCTTGTTTATATCAAAGATCAATAATTGTTTATAGAAATTTAAGGTATTGTACACCCTAAAAAGTGTTATTGGTGTTTTCAATAAATACTTGTATATCGTTAACTGTACATAAGTGAGTTATTTAACTGTTCCTTAGTTGCCGTTATTTAAAAATTATGTCACAAACAACATAAATTACGCAAGACAGCAATAAAGTTATTGTCCACTCTCACACTGAAAAAATACTAAGTAAAGTCAAAACAACGCCATGGTATGATGGACGGAAATCTGGCTACCCGGCTGTCAACGTGACTGAATGTGAGGCCGGTTCCTACTTTCAATTACCGTTGTCATTAACGAAACGTCCTACCGTGTCGCCGTAACGTCACGCATTACCTTTTTTGAATGCATGACTACGTTTTAACCACTTCACCAATTTCGCCACGTTGCCCCATATACTCATTTTACACACGTTCCGTAAATTTTTGCGTCTTTGGTTACGGTTGACAATTAAACAACGGATTAAACTGTCACCAATTTGCGACCTTAAGTGACTATAGATGGAAGGTCGATCGCCCTGTCATGGCAGTTGTAGAGTGTATAAACCATTGACCGCCAGTAAGAGAAGACGATACCGTTCATTCATAACTAGCCTTTTATTTCATACATTGTGCGTGTGTAGGACAAAGAAAGAAGAGAGAGAGAGAGAGAATGCTAAATATTCGACTACGCGCGCCGTCGCTATGACTCCTAGCTGTCCATTCCACCGAGCAAACTTGTGAAAAGATAGTTCCGGATAACAATAATCCATTTTCCACACACTTTGCACTGATGCACTATTTTTCAAAGTTTATGGATAAAATTCTTTTAAGGAAAATCACTTAAAATTTTACTATAACACGTATATTCCGATATGTCAAAAACGTTACACTCAAAATAACAATTGTTTAAACCTTATAAGTAGGGTTCGTCAACACGGTGCCTCACCATGGGCGGCGGAGCCGTAAATAAACTGTTTAAAAGTAAGAGATAATTTACATTATAGCCTTCTCGATGTGCTTCGCTAAACAGAGATAATTTGTCTCTCTCCAGCGAAGCACATCGAGAAGGCTATGATTTACATAATACTAAAAAACACTTACCAAGCGAATATTACAACTCTGAACGTGTTTTGCGAAACACCTGCAACATAGCGTATATCTCCACAGTCGTTTCTTTGAGTCTTGTCCGCAGAGGTAAAAAATGTTTCACTTTCCATTCGTTCGCGCAAGCGTGGCAAATAATTTCGCAATGTTGCTTCGCATGGCAATTTTCAGTGAGGATTATATTTTTCTCAAAAATTACGAAACGTTTTTTTCTGGGCTGTAGAAAAAGGCATATTACTCATCATAAATATCTTAGTATAAATTCGGCATAGGGTTTTTGGCTCCTTTTTAGTGTTCTGTGCTGAAATTAGCAAAACGGAACTCTTGTGGAATCACTTCGGTGTCCGTCCGTCTGTCACAGACGATTTTCTCTGACGCTATTCGACGTAAAAATTTGAAATTTAGCAGAATGTGTTGGCCCAATTGAGGCGTCGGATTCTAAAACCGGACTTGCGTTCGAAAAGCGTAAAACTGTTGTCGGGGCAAAAGCGAAAGGCATGAAAAACAAATTTCAGAATTTGAATATTTAAAAAACTCTAGCGTATAGAGCCATAAATTGCTCATGTTTTTTGTAAATAAAGTGTTTTTGTAAAGTGAATATATTTTCGAAAAAAAATTAAAAACCACTTTTTATATCTCGTAATTTTTTCGCCGCGGCGCAAATATAAATTGCGATATGTCGGAAGATTTTTAACGAAATGGTTTGAAATTCAGCATACTTGAAAAACTCTCCCGAAGACGATGGGGTGATTAAAAATCGGTAATTTTGAATTCATTAAATAATAATTAATAAATAATAATTGCGCGTTCGAAATCGTGTTTTCGAACTTCGAAAGAAAAAAGTCTGCGGCGAAGTTTCCGTCTCAGAAAACTTCCCGCGAGAAAGTTGTTCTGTATGGTTGAAGGAAGTTTTCTGGAAAATTTCAGATTTTTTGGTATTATACTTTTCGAGATAGAGCGAGTTGAACACGCTGCGCGACCCCGTAATGTTTTTGTATCTACGCGCTGACATAGGCCAGCGCTATGAAACTACGTAACAAAAGAAAATTGCGTATATTTATGATGTTTACAGCAATTTTTAAATTGTATTCGAAAAAAAGTTGCAGTTGACTATAATGCGCAACAATTCTTCGACTATAAAACGTTATTCACACGTCATACCATTGAAATTAGCAGAAACAAAACACGATAGCAACAATCGGCGCAGGTTCGATCATGTCTATTTCTGCCGTACGCCACTTCTGTGCTTCTAAATCTTTATTTTTAACAAGTATTTAAATGTAATAAACAAGTCTATTTATTAAAAATATCTTCGGAAGATTGTGTAGATTTTTTGTTTTTGTGTTCTGTGCAGTAGTTTTTTTTTTACCTAAATAAATAACAATGCCGTGAATTTAATTTTATGAAAAATTCATGTCAAAAGTGCAACATTGTGCAATGAATTGTTAAATCGTTTTAAAAAGCAAAGTATAATAAACTGGTCAACAAAAGAATCGACAAAAGCGATTTTTACCCGACTTTTCAAACTGCTATAATTTTTTTAAAACTTAACTTTTTTGAGAGCGGGTTTCGGATATTGATAGCTCGTCTTTCCCAAATTAAGCATCAAGAAATGATTTTGCAATGGAAGTGACATTTTCATGCTATACAGGGTAATTAATAAGGTAATGTAAAACTACTAAAAGTTTAGGTGTTGCCAATAATTTTTTTGGTCGTTCCGACATAGCACGTTAGTAAGCTGGTATCAATATCTCCAGAAGTATTCGCCGGAATTTCGATTAATGGTCTCTGGCGAAAAATACAGGAGAAAACAAAAAAAGCATACAAATTTTGGTAGCGTCATTTTTAAAACGCTGTAGCTGGAAAATTGATTAATGGACTTTGTCGGGCTGTTTGGGAATTGAAAGCCCTTTTTGTGTAGTTTTATATAATAAACTTTTTTGTTCAATATCAAAATGTTTGCGCTGTATAGGGGTGAACTAAAAAATAAACGAAAAGTGTTGTTGACAATAAGTTTTCTTTTAATTTGTGCAAACTGAGCAGTATGCGTTTTTTTTCTTCCAGAACTAGGGCGTTTTGCTCAAATTTCGATTAGTTATACAGCGTGTCCAGAAACCATCTAAACAAATGCGACACTTTTTTTATTTTTGACTTTACAAAAAAGGTAATCCCTCATAAAAAGTTCTTCATCGTGAGAAAATAGCATAGCCATTCAAGAATTTGATCTAAGACATACAGGGTGACTCAAAAATGTAAAAGTCCTAATCCATGTGAAGCTAAAAAGACACAAAATCGATATTTATGGGTAAACTGCCACTGCAAATGTACTAGTGTTAACTTTTTATGTTAGTGAATTAAGTTTATATATACAGGAGGTCCCAAAAATAAAAATAATTTTTTATTATCGACTGTACAAAAGAGTAGGACCTATATCTTTATAAAAAGTTCTACATTGTGAAAAAAGGACATGATGAATCAAAAATTTGATCTAGGACATATAGGGTGGCTACAAAATTTAAAACTTTGAACTGGCCTTACAACAAGGGTAACCTAACTTTCAATTCAACCACTATGGTATTTGTACAAGGTTACTAAGTTATAAGTAAGCACTTAAACGTAAAATGAGACGCACAGGATGATTAAAGGTTTATTTTTATTTAACATAATTTTAATAACAAATGAAATATTAGGGTAAAAAACATTTTGAACATGACTAAATAACTAAATAAATTTAAACCTCCACGCAACCTCCGTCCGTTTCCATACAGTTTATCTTTAAATAAAGATTTGGTGTCTCTTTAACTTTACGTAAATTGAGACTTTCAGCTTTTTAAGCCACTCTGTATTGTCCTATATCATGTTTTTGAATAATTATGCTCTTTTTTCACAATGTTGACTTTTTATGAAGTAGGCCTACTTTTTTTGTAAAGTCAATAATTAAAAATTTATTTTATTTTTGGGACCTCTTGTACGTTCCAAACCTAATTCACTGACATAAAAGTTACCTCTACTATATTTACAGTGTCAGTTTATCTTTAAATAACGATTTGTGTCTTTTTAGCTTCACGTGGATTAGGACTATTACATTTTTGAGCCACCCTGTATGTCTTAAATCAAATATTTGAATTGCAATGTCATTTTCTCACCATGCAGAACTTTTTATAAACAATAACTTTTTTTCCGTAAAGTCAAAAATAAAGTGTTTCCGATTTGTTGCGTCCGTTGGTTTCTGGACACGCTGTGCTACATATATTTAACGCTGATGGGTAATATAGAAATAACAAATGAGTGGTAATAATAGTCAACCAAAGAGAGGTTGTTTTAAAGTTAACTAAAAGACAATAACTCTCTTTATCTTAAAGTTGACCACAAAGAAGGCGTCATTTTAAAGTTAACCGAAAGAAAGTTACCTTAAAGCTGCGGATAAGATGACTGGTTGAACTAGAGCAGAGCAAGAGTTGCACTGTTTTACTGTCCAAGTGTAGTCTCTACCTTTTGGGCGAACGACGGCTAGCTCATGCCGAGAGTGGTGTGGGTAAAGTCAAAAACAGAACAAACAGAAGCGCCACCTGTTTTAGCCCCGGTAAGGCAGAGACTGATCTTTAAAAATAAAAACAGGAAACTAAAAGTTTGACCCAATAAAACAGCTTGCTCTAACGGTTATTCATTTTAATAATTAAAGTAAGGATCTCAATATCAGTTCCTAAATTAAGATGAAAAGGGATATTTACATGTATTATAGCTGTTACGCAAATAACTAAAGAGTATCCAACTCAATATCCTTGACAAAATATGATATTAGTTCTTAGAATTAAACTGAAAAGTTATGGTTGTAATGTAAAGAAGAAACAAATATTTAAAACCTAACAAATCCAGTATCCACACTTATCGTGGATTGTTATCGATCTATTTGCCCCTCTCTACTGATTTTGACAGTACTTTCGAAAGTGAAGAAAAGTTAAATTAAATAGGTTAGATTTTAATGATTGTAAATGATGAATGTTGAGATCATTTTATTCTAGTTTGTTTGTGTTTCAAATTAATTGTTAAGAATATCGTGGTGCCAAAATCAGTGACGGGTACGGTTAATCGTTATCATTATTGGCAAGATGGCGCCGACGCGAGAACGACTGAAAAGTGAGGGCAGCAATAAAATACGTTTTTATTGTTGCAAAACGAAGATCTGTAGTAGTATTGTGTGTGTAATTTGTGGGAACGTGTTCCATAATTCATGTGCAAGTCGAGATTGGGCTGGAAAAGTTAAATTCATTGATAATACCCGCATTATCTGTTGCCAAGCAGATAGCGAGGTTAGTACTCCAAATACTATGGCTGAAATCAATACATTAGAAATAACATATTTGAAGAGGATAATAAAAGAGTCAGAAGACAAAATACAGCTTCTAACCGAAAATTCAAACCTTTGGAAAGGAAAATACGAATCCATGCTTTTGAAAGCCGATCAACACAAAAAAGGTAAACAAAAACAACATTCCGATCCCATTGTTACCAACGTTACCAATAACAATCTGTCCATTTTATCTCAGCCGTCACAACTGAAATTCACAGATGATGAAATCAAGCTAACAGAAGTACCGGTAGATGGCTCTGGACGGGAAGAGTTGGAAACTAATAAAACCGTCGAAATCACAATTTGTGAAAATCCCAAAGATTCCATGTCAAATAGTTCAAGCGCACCAAAACATGACAGAAGGGAAATTGATGTTGCTGTCAGCAGTGTAACAATCGCTGAAGCGCATACGCAAAAAGCTGACGATTTTAATGATGAAAGTCTAGAAAATAAAGAACAAATACCGACATACTGTAATGTTCTGACGCGAGACGCTCCCTGGGAGAAGCAAAAGACAAGAGGTTTCAAGAAACAGCAAGTAGGCGGGAAAACCGAGAAAACGCAGCCAACGAAAGATGAATACAAGTCTAGAAATAAATCCAATAGACCCGCGCCTATTAGAGGTGCAAATGAAGAAACAACAGTCTTTAAAACCGTTCCGAAAAAGGCTTTTCTGTTCCTTTCCGGATTTGTATCAGATGTTACGGAAGAACAGGTAATTACATTCTTGAAAAATAATAACCTAGACACAGACTGTAGATGTGAGAAAATAAAGACGAAAAAGGACAAATATCGTGCTTCCTTCAAACTATCTGTCAATTACGATGAGAGGGACAGATACCTATGTTCTGTTCTATGGCCTAGGGGGATCATAGTAAACCATTTTTTGAATCTACAGCGCCTGAAGTAATAAATGGCTTCAACAGTAACATCGCAGACCAAAAAACAAGTATTTGCTCTAACCAAGACAAGAACAGCATTAAAAGGAATTTAAAGATCTGTCATATCAATGTGAGATCCTTGTGCAATAAAGTTCTGCTTTTGGAAGCATCCCTAGTTGATAGGAACATCGATATATTACTGATTTCTGAGCACTGGTTGTCAATAATGCAAGCTGAAGCTACAAAACTAAATGGATACAAACTAGCAGCGTATTTTGCCAGAGAGACATGTACTGGAGGTGGTACAGCGGTGTTTGTGAAGGAATACTTGTATGTAGATGATAAATGTTGTATAAATATAAATAGGTGTGCTCTTGAAAAGACTGCTGAATTTTCATCAGTTTTTATCAGGGATCTCAATGTCTTTGTTTTGGTCTTTTACAGGTCCCCGTCAGGAAACTTTGACACCTTCCTGACAACAGTGGAAACGGTACTCAACACAATTGGGCCTGGTAAGTCCCTTATAGTAGCAGGCGACTTTAATGTCCATTTTAATACATCCGAAAATAAAACTCTGCAATTATGTGATACATTTGCAAGCTTTGAAATGCGGCAAATAATATATGATCCAACAAGACAAGATGCTTGCCTGGACAACATCTTTGTGAGTTCTGACGTAGATGTCCCTTATAGTGAGGTCGTAGATCTCAATGTATCCGATCACAGGGGTCAAATTATGGAAATATCAATAGAACTTCCTAATGGGAAGTTCTCTCAAAATTGTAAGATATGTAGGCCGGTTACTCGGCGGGGTCTGTTCATGTTTTACAGCACAATTTCTGAAAGCTCTTGGGAATTTGTGGGGTCGGATAGTTTTACGCTTGATGACAAGTTCTCAATCTTTATTAAAATCTTGAGAGATTCTTATTTAAGTTCTTTTCCAGAAAAAAAATATAGAGTTCATGAAAATAATGGTAGCTTTGGTTGGTTTAATAACAATCTGAGGGCAATGAGGGAACAGCTGAATTTTCTCAGGGAACTTGGTAATCAGTACAATCAAGTTTATCTCAAAGAATATTATAAACAATACAAAAAACTGTATCAGAAAGAAATTTGTAAGGCTAAAATTGAAGCCAATCTTGTCAGGGCCTCGGGAAATTCTAGCCGTGCAATGTGGCAGATCATTAACAGATTAAAGGGAAGGGGTGAAAATAAAACTGAATGTAGTGGTTTGAGAGCTGATGATTTCAATGAATACTTTCTTAATATTGCGCATAGCATTATTCAGAGCATACCGAAGTCGGGCGAAAATCCTGTAAAACACATAAATACAATGCTTTTGGATTGCGACCAGTTTACCTTCTCGGAGGTCTGCTATAATGAGGTACGTGAATGCATAGATAACCTGAAGAACAAAAATAGTCTTGACATCTTTGACCTAAATGTAAAGCTTATAAAAAGTATAAAAAATATAATCATAATACCTTTAACTAAACTGATCAATCAATCTATCAGGGAGGGTTCTTTTCCATCTTTACTCAAGGAAGCTTTAGTGGTTCCAATATTCAAGAAGGGAGACCCTGAACAAGTAGAGAACTATCGCCCCATATCCTTGCTGCCAATTATTTCCAAAATACTCGAGAAGTGCATGGCAAAGCAAGTGATATCTTTTTTTGAGGGTAATAATTTGTTTAGTGGCTGTCAGTTTGGCTTTAGAAAAGGAAGGAATACAACTGGGGGGGTTCTGGATCTAGTTGCCGAGATCTTGGACGCTTTTCAGGAACTGCAGTATAGTACTGTACTGTTTTGCGACCTAAGCAAGGCCTTTGACTGCGTCAACCATGAAATACTTTTAAGTAAATTGAGAGCTTATAGGTTCTCAGATGCTAGCCTTCGGCTTATGGAATCATATCTAAGTGGTAGGTGTCAGGCTGTACGGCATTCGGGGGTGACATCGGCAAGGGGTGATCTTACTATTGGTGTTCCTCAGGGATCCATCCTTGGACCGATTCTATTTCTTATATATATCAATGATCTACCGTGTTCCGATTCTTCATCTAAGTTTACACTGTTTGCCGATGACACGACTGTGTGCACCAGAGCTGATACACTTGAGGAATCACTAACGAAATCCATGTTGGCGCAGGAAAGGGCATTGGGGTGGTTTTGCAATAATGGACTGTTACTGAATGGAGATAAAACAAAAAGGGTGGTATTTTCCATGAGAGATCTGGAGGGTATTAATGGAGAACCTCAGGGAGCAAAATTTCTAGGAGCTAGTGTAGACCAGAAGCTTCTGTGGAATGAGCATATAAATGCTGTCGCATCCAAACTTGCTAGGAGCTTATATCTCCTACGTAATCTTTCCAACAATGTCTCTCAAAATATTTTAAAAACAGCTTACTACGGCATATTCCACTCTCACCTCTCATATGCAATTCTCATCTGGGGACATTCATCAGGAGCAGACCGGCTTTTTGGTATGCAAAGGAAAGCCGTTAGAACTTTAGCGGGGTTGGGATTGAGGGATGATTGCCGTCATGCCTTTGTAACTCTTGGTATACTCACCTTACCATCACTCTATATCATGCAAAACCTATTATATATAAAATCCAACCAGGATACTCTTAGGACTCACGAGGATGTTCACCGGTATGGCACTCGTCATAGGAATGACATTGTACAGAACTACTGGCGTCTGAGAAGGTGTCAAAGTGGTCCTGGCTACTGGGCCATCAAATTTTTTAATAAACTCCCAATGGAGATAAGAAATCTCCCTAGAGAGACATTTAGGAGGAAGATGCGTGGGTTCCTTGTTGGGAACTGTTTTTATTCTTTTGGAGAGTTTTTAAATTGTAATGTTGGTGACTTGTCGAACAGCTAATGTGTATAAGTTATTTTCTTATTGTTAGTTTTAACTTGAAGTTTTAAAATATTAATATTTGATTTATATTTAGTAACTCATCAATTGATTGATATTTTTTAGTTGTATCTCAAAATGTTCAAATGTTAATACTTTATTTATTTTATTAATTTATAGACAATTTCTAAATCAATTTTAACTGTTATTCTATATGGTTTTATTATTGACGTGTGTACATTACATTGTGATTTTGACATTAATAAATTATGAGTATGAGTATGAGTATGAGTATTATGTACAATAATAGTCTGATAATTAAACCAGTGCACGTGTACGAAATAAGAAGGCCTTCCTACCGTGTCTTGTGCATCACAAATTAACGTTTATGGTACCTACTACCTAATATAATAAACATTTCACAATAAAATTAGCACAAAGTTTGTCGATGGTGTATTATTTAACAGTCTATAGTTCAGCTAGTGGAGGCCTGTAGCCTCGAGTGATGTGATGTAATAATCGTTCTAATAGGACGTCACAAACATATCAAACCTGACATTTATGATGGTGTAGGGGTTGTGGTGCTCCCAGTGCTCAAGCAGCCAGATGAACCGTGAAGGTTGAACGGTGTCACCAGGGAAAGCACACTCAGCAAGGTGTTAGGACGATGGTCTACTCCTGCCCTGATGTGGAAGCTCCAAGACAGAAACGTAAGGAACAGAAGACCAAATGATGGAACCAAAGAAGAGCAGGAATAACACAACTAGGAAAAATAGGCCTGAAACAACACCGAGCTTTAGGACGTGACCTTCAGGCATAAAATAAGGTAGGTAGATTTTGAGATATATTTGTAATATTTATAGACTTAAATAAAAGTGTTAATATCAGAAGTCACATATAAAGATAGATGCTTAGAATCGATACTTACCCGAGATGGTAGGTGGCCTTGTCGGTGATAAAAAAACTGAATATTGGAATTTTGCCCATAAAACTGGATCCAATCGAAACAAACTAACTCTCTGGCGTAAAAAGGTATTTTACCGCCAAGATCACAGTTTTGGGTACCAAAAATTCACAAGATATCCGCAAAAATGCTGTTGGACTCCTGGAATGCACGCTGCAAAAAGGCTAGTCCACAAAAAAAACCCAAACCGTCATCAAAAACGGCGGCAGGTTCCCATCTGTCAAAGGCCTAGGGAATTTTAAATCTAAGCAGTGTGACCACTGACAACTTTTGACATTTCAAAACAAAAACAAGGGGATTTTAATTATTTTTATTTAAAGACCAACGATTTAAGTCTCAATGCCCTAAATATGCCCAAAACATTCCCTATTTCCTAAAACTGGTGTTTATTTCTCTTAACTTGTAATTTTTAGGTCTTGATTCTGAACCAAAAAAAAGAGCCAAGATGAGGCCTAGAACGAGATACTAAAGAAGATGAAGTCAGATACAAATACTGTTAAATACCTAACAATGCACTAATAAATGCAGAAGTAGCAGGTAGAGCTTTTAACCATTACGATGATTTATTAGCGGGTCTACCAAATCTTATTACTCTTACACGAATAGCACAAGCTAATAATTATGATGTACTTTTAGGATGGCCTGGACTATACACAGCTTGAGAAAGACCTTGACTAATAAGGCGAACTAGGATTAAGTATACTTATACCTACATTGTACCTATTAAGACTTAAATAAAGGCATCTATAAAACCAGAAACCAAGCTCAATTCACTTAATCTTAAGCGAAGACCTGGTAAGTTTTTAAATTATATGTACAATATTTCAGAAGCGAAACAAAACCGTAACAGCTGTATAACTAACCGAGAGGTGGACAAAACGCCCTCGTTTTGGAAGAAAGCAAGCACAAACTGCTCAATTTTCACAAATTAAAAAAACATTTTTAACAATGGTTTTCATTTACTTTTTAGTTCACCCCTATACAACGCAAACATTTTGACCTTGAAAAAAAAACAGTTTATTAGATAAAACGCCACACGAAAGGGCTTTCAATACCTAAAAAGCCCGACAAAGTCTATCAATCCGTTTTCGAGCTACAGCGTTTTACAAATGACGCTACCAAAATATGTGTGCTTTTTTGTTGCCTCCTGTATTTTCCGTTAAAGACCATTAATCGAAATTTCGGCGAACACGTCTGGAGATATTGATATTGGCTTACTAACGTGCTGTGTAGGAATGACCAAAAAAAAATATTGGCAATATGGCACACACCTAAACTTTTAGCAGTTTTACATTACCTTGTTAATCACCCTGTATAGCATGAAAATGTCGTTTCCATTGCCAAATCACTACTTCATACTTAATCTGGGCAAGACGAGCTATCGGTAACCGAAAACCACTCTCAAAAAAGTTAAGTTTTTAAAAAGTTATAGCAGTTCGAAAAGTCGAATTAAAATCGCTTTTGCCGATTTTTTTGTTGACCAGTTTATTTTGTTTTGCGAATTACATTTATATTAGTTAACGTATTGTATAAATTTAGTGTCTCTTGTGATGTGTAAATGAGTTCAAAATATGATGACCAACATTATAAATAAAATGTTTAATAACGGGAATGTACGCAATTTTCTTTTGTTACATTCTTTTGTAGCGCTGGCCTATGTCAGCGCGTAGATACACATTACGGGGTCGCGCAGCGTGTTCAACTCGCTCTATCTCGAAAAGTATAATACCAACTGTTGGGAATTGTCCCATTATATTTAAGTACTTGCGGCAACGTCGCTTTCCCGTCTGTCAAGAAGTTCGTGGTTGGTGGCGCAGAGAAAAAGAGAGAAGATATAGTCCACAAGAACAGACATTTTTTACTTTTACTGTTAACAATTTTATGTTTTGCAAACCCAGTAAAGTGTAAAATAAAAATAAATTTAGAGATAACAAAACAATTAGTTTATTGATCGTACATTTGGTCCTTCTAACCGCATACCTAAAGAAGACACCAGCAGAGTAACCAGAGTTTGTTAAACCTCGTCAAAGCTGAAGATGACCGTTCCTCGCCGCCATTTGCCGCAGAGTTACCGTACATCAACATCAAAATAAAAAGAACTGAGTAAGTCCGATCCATTTTCCCGTTATTTCCTTTATGAAATTACTGTGGTAGTTATATTTGGATTAGTATGGTTGATTTAAACCTAACTTAATAATAAATTTTTTGATTTGTCCAGATTTGAAGGTCAAATTAATAATATTTAAAAATAATCCTGAATTTCACGTAAATTGGCATTGAATTTTGAATATTTTGCGTCAGCTTCCATAGTTTACCAAAATACCATAATCGCAGGGCTTCCTTGCATAAGGAGCGTATAAAGTGCACGTCAAGGTTAAATTCCTTTTAATTTTTTGACATTTTCGCATGTCAGTCATTATTTTACGTTATGAAAATGTATAAAGTAAATGCATAAAGTTCATAAAATAAAATTGGCTGCATTTAGAGCAGAATAGCCTACTCAGGTAAGTGATATATCAAAAGCAAACATCGACGTAGGTACGTGTGTATTGCTGCTTCACTGCTTCAGTCGCAAGTAACAGGTGAGCAAACCAACCTGGGTAAGTTTTGAAATACTATTTAAAGTATTGTACATTTTAATAAAAGCTTGTGTGTATTTATTACCTTAACCCTCATACCCAACTGATTTAACTTTGTTATTTCATGTTAAATAAAAATGTCGTCTGATCAAGAAATAAAAATACTTAAACAGAAACGAGGTGTTATCAAGGGTGCTTTAACTAGATTTACAAATTATTTAAATGCTTTTCAATCTAGCCCAAATTATATCGAGTTAAATGATCGGCTTAAAAAGGCTGATGGTTTATTGGATGAATTTGACAACTGTCAGTTTCAATTAGAACAGTTAGTAGACGATCCTACGGCTAATGATTTGGAAAGAACTACCTTTGAAAGTTCTTATTACTCCGTGATTGCCAGAGCAAAATCTATTTTAGACGATCATCTTAGTTCGGCTCAGCCGGTGGTTCAACCACAAGTAGCAACCGCGGATCCGCTATCCAACATAAGATTGCCTCCTCTTAATTTACCGAATTTTGATGGCAATTTAAATAAATGGCTTCAATTTTACGATACATTTGTATCACTAATTCATAGAAATAATAATCTATCGCCTATTCAAAAATTCTACTATCTGTTATCATGTTTAAAAGGAAACGCGTTACAAAGTATTCAATCATTACAAGTAAATGATGCAAATGCAAATTATGTCGTTGCCTGGAATCTTATTTATACTCGCTATAAAATACTCGAATTATAATGAATAACCACATAAAAGGCATTTTTGATATTCCCACATTAAAAAAAGAGTCAAAGGAGGGTTTGAGAACTCTATTAGATGAGTTAGAAAAGAACATGCGTTCTCTGGAAAATTTACAACAACCAGTAAAAAGCTGGGATTCTATCATAATTTTCGTTGTAACGTCAAAGCTAGATTCAAATACGCGTAGGGAGTTCGAAAACTCTCTTGCGGGAACCAACACGCTGCCGACGTAGGAATACCTCATAAAATTCTTGGCGCAGCGTTGCCAAACTTTGGAGATGATAGATCTTAATATTAAAACGGATAAAACTGTAAGTGATGATAAGGGATTATTAAAACACCGTGTCTCACATTTATCACAACAGGGAACCAAAACCTGTAATTTTTGTAAAGGGACCCATCGCATTTACTACTGTCAACAATTTTTAAAACTACCCATAGCCAGCAGGCTTTCTGAAATTCGAAAATTGCATCTGTGCACAAAATGTCTTAGGTCAGGGCATACAAATAAAGATTGCAAAGGTGACGATTGCCGGAAATGCAATAAAAATCACAATACTTTATTGCATTTAAATTATGAAAACAATAATCAAACTACAAGTACTGCAGTACAGAAATCTAGTAACATCAACTCAAATTTACAAGAACCTGAATCAGAAAATAGGACTAATAGTTCTAATTTAGAATCTCAAACTACTTTATTAAATCAAAATTCAAATAATTATATTTTATTATCGACTGCACAGGTTATAATTAAAGTTTTGCAAACGGTGGTAAATCCAGAGACGGCTCTAACCTAGTTGGAAATAAAATTAGGGTTCGATGTGAAAATAAAATACAAATATTTATTTACCCACATTGTGTTATTTGAAAGTGCGAAATACGAAAATACCATACAGGGTGTCTGAAAAGTCTTAGCATGGGCAAATATCTTTACTATTAATAAAGATAGAGACACCAAATTTTAGTTTTATCTTATTGGTTAATAAATCTACTTTTTTATGTAATTTGACTTTTTCAACCCCCTTGGGGGGTTACGCTAGGGAGTTGGGGTCAAAAATTTTAAATGCAACCCTATGCCGTGTGGTACCTCATTTTAAAGGTCTTTTCTCAGATGTTACTTCTTGGCAGAGTTCCAAAACGGACTGTATTACTGCCAAGAAGTTCATGGTGGCCATTCTAAACAACTTGTAACGTAATAAGTAAGGCAGGCACTGTTGGTCTGTTACCAGAGGCGTCGATGCCGAAAATAAGTACATACGGTATTTGACAGAAATAATTTAATTGATGGGCGCTGCCGTGATTGTATGAAATAAAAAAACGGTTGAGTGCAAGTTCGACTCGCGCTTAGAGGGTTCCGTGAGATATACACTGAAAAAAAGCTATACTAGAGTCAAGAGTAATAGTCTTCAGTGAAGGATAGCTTAGTCTTGTATATCCGCAAGAGCAAGTATAGTCCTTCCAAAAGGCATGCTATTCTTAAAACAATACGCACATCTATACTTCTTTTAATACTAAATACGAGTAAACTAAGTATTGTAATGTTTGAAACCAGAACTTTCTTAGCTTCCCAGATAGCACAAACTGTATGGAAAAGCGCTTAAGAAGTGACGACTTTACGCAATAAACTGCTGAAGAAGCACTTGCTTTTAGCATCTGTCGGGCACACCCGTGTCCAGCCGGCCGTAACAAAATAAGCAGTATGCGCAGTGCAGTGTGCGCGAACGTCTAAGTGCTATTAAAGTGCTTCAGAAGTGCATTCTACTGGCAATCAATTTTTGCTTGCTTGATGTGCTTTTAAAGCGCTTTAATATATTACTTCTTAGGCGGCCTTGACGAGCTTCCCAGACGCTATTAAAGTGCTTCAGAAGTGCCTTCTACTGGCAATCAATTTTTGCTTCCTTGATGTGCTTTTAAAGCGTTTTAATAAATTACTTTTTAGGCGGCCTTGACGAGCTTCCCTGTCCCCAGCGGCGGGCAGTGAAATTTCAAAGTTGTATATCTCTGTTCCTACTTACAGGAACCGTACCAAATTTAGGGGCTTTAATAGTGAGCCCACTGGGAATGTTTTGGTAAAGGAATAAAAAACATTTGGTAATTTGCGAAAAAAGTTGAATTTTTGCATTGCCTACCCTGGAAAAAAATGAACACATTTAGGTATTTTATTTATTTTTTCTAAACAAATTTTACATCATTTTGTCGAGAAGTTTTAAATTTTAAGAGAAAAAATGTGTTTGTAGAAAGTTATAGTCATTTGAATATTTTTTTTAATTATATTTTAGGTTTAAAAAAATTCAAATGGCTGTAACTGTCTACAAACACATTTTTTTCTCTTAAAATTTAAAACTTCTCGACAAAACGATGTAAAATTTGTTTAGAAAAAATAATAAATAAAATACCTAACGTGTTCATTTTTTTCCAGGGTAGGCAATGCAAAAATTAAACTTTTTTCGCAAATTACCAAATTAATGTTTTTTCTTTACCAAAATATTCCCAGTGGGCTCACTGTTAAGGCCCCTAAATTTAGTACGGTTCCTGTAAGTAGGAACAGAGATATACAACTTAGAAATTTCAGTGCACGCCGCTGCATTTCATTATTTTTTGATTTATCCATAATAAGACCTGAAGTCGCTTTCTGGATCCAGTTACTCTAGATTTTAAAATTAAGAAATTTGTATAAACGGAAAACAAAATAGTATGTATAATTTATTTGAATTTATTACTATTTCGTTATTTTAATTATACCAGTTTAATTTCAAAATAATAGTAATTGGGTTACGATGACTGCTACAGCGAGGCTTATTTTAAATAAACAAGAAAAATAACGAAGTATCAACCAAAATATAAAATATAACAAACGCTTCACTACCAGCAAATCTTAAATGTACTATGCGTCGCCTTGACTTTTAAGACTTAATCCTTTAATATGCTGAATCCAGTTAGAATTTTAAAATGTAATATACAAAATACCTAATTCAATAAAAATATAAAGCTTTATTTAAAAATTATTTTGTTTTACGCATCTGCTTTTTTAAAAATAAAATAGCATAAGTAATTTTAAAATATTTATTTTATTAACATCTACATATACATAGTTTCTTTACTTTTATTTTATCTCTTTATATTTACATTTATTTTTATTGTACGTACATACAGGGTGGTGCAACCAAGATGGGGTGGACGATTGTGAGTAAACGGTGAGGAATTTGGAAAAATTTTTTTTTGGATATTATCGATAGTCAGACACGCTATGTTTTAAAATTATTGCCATAATACAGGGTGGTCCGAAAAACTCGTGGCGAACCAAACTTGTATTTTTTTAAATGGGACACCCGGTATATTATTGTTCCCATTGATTCTCCTGTTCGTTACGATCATTTTGATATAGGGTTTATTGGGTCTAAAACTTATAGTAAGGGAATGGGAGGCGGTTAAAGTTGAAAAAATGCTCACAGTTCGGCCATTTTTTAAAGAAATTTGAAACAGGTATGGAAAAACCAAATATTCCATAAAACGTTACATATCCTTGAATACATTAATCACTTGCAATTTGTTTAAAATTATTCACTGTTATACAGGGTGGTCAAGTTTTGCAAATACGCCCTGGACTCATTTTTTTTAAATGGAACACCCTGTATATTTTATTTTCATGTTAAAGATAACATTACTAGCTTTCAAAAAATACCATACATGATGCCTTTCTGACCAACAGTTTTTTAGTAAACTAGCCGTGAAAGCAAAGTTTCTTCATTCTAATACGATTATACTGAATTTACGTTGTTTATTATTAAATATCTAATATTAGGAGGCCATGACACTATTATAAATGAAACAAAATATTGTCAAAGCTACTGCCGCATAATCCATTATTTACAAGTTAAGCGTAGGTGAGGTAAGAAAACTGAGACCCGAAACCTTTACATGCTTTTTAGAGAAATTTCAAAAAACAGAAAATATTGTTTTTAGGAAATGTAAAGTAATTAATAAACAAAGATAATCAGTTATCAGTATTATTAATAGTGTAAGAAAATTAATTAAGCAAAAACAGAACATCTTTTAAAATTATTTAGGTATGTACTTACTTGTAAACCTAATTTAATTTAAACAAGTAAGTACATACCTAAATAATTTTAAAAGATGTTCTGTTTTTGCTTAATTAATTTCCTTACACTATTAATAATACTGATAACTGATTATCTTTGTTTATTAATTACTTTACATTTCCTAAAAACAATATTTTCTGTTTTTTGAAATATCTCTAATAAACATGTAAAAGTTTCGGGTCTCAGTTTTCTTACCTCATAATTATTGGGCCACCTACACTTAACTTGTAAATAATGGATTATGCGGCAGTAGCTTTGACAAGTTCGTCAATCTTTTGTTTCATTTCAATAATAAACAACGTAAATTCAGTATAATCGTATTAGAATGAAGAAACTTTGCTTTCTCGGCTGGTTTACTAAAAAACTGTTGGTCAGAAAGGCATCATGTATGGTATTTTTTGAAAGCTAGTAATGTTATCTTTAACATGAAAATAAAATATATAGGGTGTTCCATTTAAAAAAAATGAGTCCAGGGCGTATTTGCAAAACTTGACCACACTGTATAACAGTGAATAATTTTAAACAAATTGCAAGTGATTAATGTATTCAAGGATATGTAACGTTTTATGGAATATTTGGTTTTTCCATACCTGTTTCAAATTTCTTTAAAAAATGGCCGAACTGTGAGCATTTTTTCAACTTTAACCGCCTCCCATTCCCTTATTATAAGTTTTAGACCCAATAAACCCTATATCAAAATGATCGTAACGAACAGGAGAATCAATTGGAACAATAATATACCGGGTGTCCCATTTAAAAAAATACAAGTTTGGTTCGCCACGAGTTTTTCGGACCACCCTGTATTATGGCAATAATTTTAAAACATAGCGTGTCTGACTATCGATAATATCCAAAACAAATTTTTTCGAAATTCCTCACCGTTTACTCACAATCGTCCACCCCATCTTGGTTGCACCACCCTGTATATATAATTTACTTCTTGGTAAAAAAAAAACAGGAACACAAAAACAGCTAAGTTTAGTAATAGTAATATTAGTAAAAACAGGAACAATAACTAATAATGAAAAAGTTTTTATTTTATTTTGGGCTATCCTAACAAACTAGTTTGAAAAAGTTATGTAGTATTGCCTATCCTATTGAAGTCAAAAAATTTAAATTTAAAGAAAAATAGAAAACGAATTACGTACTACCTAAAAACTTCCTGATTTGTTTATAAATAGGATATATTATTAACAATAAAAAAAAACCTTAAAGCAGATCAGCTGTTGGCATTGCACACCAGCGGTTTGTTCTTTTGTGTTGCACGAAACCACTAATCTGCACTGACTTTTTGCTTATGGGCTTGTTCCACGAATAAAAAATGTGCAGTTTAGTGCAGCACAAAACAACAAACCTTAGGCTTGTACAAAGCACTTTGGAGATCTCCAATCGTGAGTCGGCTAACAGGATTGGCGAATCAAATTAAGAATGTGGCGTCCTCTTCAGGCGATTTGCCGACTGCTATAACGGGGAATATTTTCGTTTCATATTTGTCTTTATTATCGTGTTATTTGGCATCTTCGTCAATTTTGTCGTCTAGTGTGCCCTTCGCGTCTCCCGTTAAAAATCAGCTGATTGCAGCTTCCTTAATTTGAGTAGCCAATAGGTGACCTGCATCGCTATCTGGCGCGTTTTTTAAATGATGATGAAAACAGAATGGATTTTTCATTAAAAAAAAACATGTTTTTTTCAGATGATAAAAAATGCGTTTTTTTACATCACTAAAAACAAGCACAACATTCTGTAGCTAAAGACCTAATACCTCATGAAAAAGAGTTGCAGCAGTTTTACTGGTCGCAGCCGCCTACTGTTCTTATGCTAATTTACTGTCGATGCTGCCCTTTTGGCCCTGCCACCATCCCTGTCAATTACATTTCTTAAGAACTGTTTGGTTATTTGTTCAATTTCTGTTTTTGTGGCATTTCGAGACATAGGATTTGGTCTTGTAGCCACTAAAAGAAGAATTAACAACATTACATCTAGTATATTTATTTTACCACATGTTAATGTATTTAGCTTGTTCCAAAAAGTAAAACAAATAGGAACTTGTCTCGTGGAATAACTAGTTAAGAGGATTTTTTTATAAAAGTTTATGTTTTAAAACTACTAGAAAATTTAATAAAGCAGAAAAATACCGACAATTTAATGTACTGCTTACACCTGGTTAAAAGTTAAGAAATATACGGGCCTGGGGATAATTACTTTATAACCGATTTTATTTCTTACCAATAATAATTACTATAGCTATTTATTTGATTTATTACGTTTTGACCTACAAATGCAGCTATCTGTTCTTACCCAGAATTAAATTCATTATGTTTTTCAGCTCCTTAAAACAATGTTTATTATTTCTTCCTGTCCAATTATATGAAACTGCCAAGTCGTTCGTTATTAAGATGCCCAGCAGCTTTCTGGTGGTGTCAATAACATCCACTCCACCGACGGTTTGAAAGAGTAAACACTAAAAAAAAAATATAAAGTAACTTTCGTTAAATATGACAAGGGTAAACAACAAAAAGCAGATTTGGTTATTGTGCCAGGGACGGAATCATCCAGAACGAAAATATAATAAAATATATAAAAGATACCTGGATTGGATTATTGTTACTTACGTCATGACATCTAAATCATCACTTTAAGTAGGAAAGAGAAACAATTTGTTTATAAATAATATATTTATTGTGGTGATAAAAAATAAAGATGTTCATTATTTAAAGGGATTTTTCACCACAATGAAGTGTGATATTGTAATTTGTTACAAATAATACAATTTACAGCCACCCAAAAATTTATACGACACCGACGCCATTATACGCTTTTCACTTTCAAAAATAGTATAAAAATATGCTTACCGTTCATCCAAGTTTGCCATAGTGGGATTTTAATTAAATCGCTCAAATTCAAACACGTTTTCGCCTTGAAATTCACATAAACAACAAAACAATACACAAAGGTGATAGTGATGATTAAGGATTAAGTTTAAGTCACACACGACACATCAACGACACACGACCAGAGACGCCGTTAAAAACATGGAGGCATCATCGAGATAGAATAGGAGGGGCTAGAACTGCAAAAAATCCGACGTTGCCATTTTCGGTTTTCTTTGTCTTGCACCGGTAAACTTTAATTTCCTTTGCAGGTAGATCAGCCACGTAGCCCAGTGGATAGAGCATCCGCTTATTGTCCGAGATGTGTTGGTTCGAATCCCGGCTCGGCCGCATCTTTTTTTTTATTTTAACGGTGGATCGGAGGGCACCCTAAGGTCGGAACAGGGTTAGCACCTGGTTAGGGGCCCTGACCAGTCTCTTTCCTCGCAAGCGAAGAGGGATCGGTGCGAAAAAATCCACTATTTTAAAATCTTCGAGCTAGCGCACATGTGGCAACGTCGGATTTTTTGCAGTTCTAGCCGCTCCTGGTAGAATGACATCGTCATCGAGGAGACGACCAATCACGGGCAATCACGGCACTTTAGCTCAAATGCACTTTTGAAGCGCTCTGAACGCACTATTTAAGCGGGATGCTTAAATACGGTGCACTGGCAGCGCTCTAAAAGCATTAGAAACTTACACTTGTCTATATGACAAAAAGCATATAACTTTAAAGCACACCTACAGCATATTCAATTTACATGAAGAAATTTGTAAATATGCATTACTTGCGAAGCACTTTTTGAGTATATACATAATAAAAGAGTACTTATTGAGTACTTTTAAAGCATAGGTGTTAAGCGCTTATTTTTCCTCTGTCGGCCATAAGTATTTTAGCAGTTATGTTGCAGTCTGTGCTATCTGGGTTGAGAGAAAAGCAAATAAACTTGAAGTAAGTATAGCAATTCTTAAACGAACTGCAATACGGTCGTAATGTAAAAGTAGGTAACCTCAACCCAAGTATAGTAATCCTTATTACCTTATTTCAACTTTTTCTTAACTTAACTCCGGTGTTGAAGTGAATACACACACGGAGAAGTAGAACTATTTATCAGTGACGTATATTGAGTGTGGTCAAGGTGTCAGAAAGGCACTGATGGGGTGTGTGTGTATTAGGGGAATTGTGTAGGTGGTGTAAGAAAGTCATCTATAGTGTCAATGCCTCCTTCCCCTATATTGCATAAGGGTGAGTGAGTGTCCAAAAGGCATATTTGCGCGTTCGCCAAAGGGGCACTAAAAATACTAGTGGAGTAGGGTAGAGGGGAGTATTTTAAAAGGGATGGCGAAAGAAAAAAGCGCTTTCGCCAAAGGATCACTAAGATATCAGTGGATTAGAAGGGTGAGTGTCCAAAAGGCATATTTGCGCTTTCGCCTAAGGGGCACTAAAAATACTAGTGAATTAGGGTAGAGGGGAGTATTTTAAAAGGGATGGCGATAGCAAAAAGCGCTTTCACCAAAGGATCGCTAAGATATCGGTGGATTACGTATTTCCACGAAGACTAACTTCTTTTGCTAGAAAAGTGTATCTCTTTGTTCAAGAGTAAGCAATATTTATGTCAATGTATATAAACTGGTTGCCATAACTTTAGTTATTCTTGAGACAATGTAAATTACCAATTAAAATAACTGTACTCCTATTCTTCATCTTAAACTAACCCTTCTTCTTGACTGAACAGTAGCAGTCCTTAAACCAATATTACTATTGTCTTGGATGCCAAGAATAGAACGTTTGTAGATTCAAGATTAGCCTTTACTTGCACTAAGAATTTTCGCTTGACACAAGAATAGTAGCGCTTCATGTAAGGCTAATTTTCCAAGAATACTCTAATTTTCAAATTAGATCAAGATTTTTTCAGTGTATAATATTGTGACTTTCTCACAGGACGCAAAAGTCTCAATAACTATGGTAAGGCTAATGCTTGAATAAATAAGAAGAGGCGGCCATGCCGGAAATAAGTCAGTGCGTAATATAACTGATTAGTAAGGCTGGCACGGTTGGTCACAATGTCTCATAGTTAAGAATGTCCAAAAAAAGTAAGACGTCATAAAATCGTAAAAATATGTGAAATAAGTAGTTGTAGTTTTACTATTGGGGATATATTCTTGCAAGTGAATGGGTTCGAATGTAGAGACCTAAGTACCTCTCCTGAAATTGCGTACGCTTGTCTAGCACGCTCGGTTTGCGCGAGGTACGCATTTTTTTCTACTGTGCAGATGGCAAATAACGAAGAATACAGTCGAAAAAAACTTGGGGGAAAAGTTATAAAGGTAAATACGTGGTGGTACCTTTACTATTGGGGATATATTCTTCAAAGTAAATGGTTTCGAATGTAGACACCCAAGTACATCTCCTGAACGTGCGTACGCATGTCTAACACGCTCGGCTTGCGCGAGGTACGCATTTTGGTCTACTGCGCAGATGGCAAATAACGAAAAATAAAGTCGAAAAAAACTTGTGGAAAAAGTTATAAAGTTAACTACGTAGTGGTACCTTGACTATTGGGGATATATTCTTACAAGTGAATGGGTTCGAATGTAGATACCCAAGTACATCTCCTGAAATTGCGTACGCATGTCTAGCATGCTCGGTTTCTGCGTGGTAAGCATTTTGGTCTACTGCGCAGATGTCAAAAAACAAAAAATATAAAAACGACAAATGAAGAAGTAAAGTTGGAAAAAAGTTAGAAAAAAAGTGCCCCACAAAACAAAAAATAGCAGCGCAGACTGGTACTTGTATGGCACAAGAGGTCGACTAATGGTCGACTTGTGCCCCGCCCGATTATATGATTTACGATTTATAATTTTTATAGGCTTGCCATTCAAAAATGAATTAAAATACGGGAGCTGCGGTAAAATGTTTCTTTTTTGAAGGCTTTTAAAAGAAGAGGCCACCCGGCATACGTTTGCATTCAAAATTTTTGACCTCAGCGTAACCCCCCAAGGGGGTTGAAAAAGTCAAATTACATAAAAAAGTAGATTTATTAACCAATAAGATACAACTAAAATTTGGTGGCTCTATCTTTATTAATAGTAAAGATATTTGCCCATGCTAAGACTTTTCAGACACCCTGTATGGTATTTTCTTATCTCGCACTTTCAAATAACACAATGTGGGTAAATAAATATTTGTATTTTATTTGCACATCGAATCTTGATTTTATTTCCAACTAGGTTAGAAGCCGTCTCTGGATTTACCCCCGTTTGCAAAACTTTAGTTATAATACACGATAGAGATGGTTCTCAGATTTCATGTCGGGCTCTTCTTGACTCCGGAAGTCAGTCAAATTACATAACCAATAATTTAGCCGACAAGCTTGGTCTTACAAAATTCAATGTTAATATACCTGTTAGCGGAATTAGCAAAAATTTAATACATATAAAACATTCCACAAAGGCACGAATATTTTCGGCACAAAATAATTACTTTCGAGATTTAAATTTCTTGATTCTCAATAAAATTACTGACGATTTACCAAGTATTACATTTGATGACGATGTCAATTTTCCAAAAAATATTCGATTGGCGGATAATGATTTCAACATCTCTAAACCGATTGATTTGTTGTTGGGGGCTGAAGTCTTTTGGTCCTTGATGAGTGTAGGTCAAATATCATTGGGTGACGGGATGCCAATTCTCCAAAAAACCCAATTGGGATGGATAATTTCCGGACCTATTAACATTTTGAGTTTAAAACCTACTTCGTGCAACCTTAATACAACTAGCTTAAGTTTAGAGCAAAAAATAGAAAGATTTTGGAAACTCGAAGAGTGTTTACCTGTTTCGAATAAATCGAAGGAATAGATCGAATGCGAAAATCATTTTTTAAACACGACTACGCGCGATGATACCGGAAAATTCGTTGTCAGCTTGCCCGTTCGCGATAATGTGACTAGCTTAGGAGAATCTAAGGACATAGCCTTAAAACAATTTTATAATCTAGAAAAACGATTAAATAAAAACCCCGGCTTAAAAACGCAGTATCATGATTTCATGCGAGAATATATTGACCTAGGGCACATGTCTGAAAAAGCTAGTAGCGATTGTCCTAAAGACACGTTATATTATATGCCACACCACCCGGTAGTAAAAAAGTCCACTTTAACAACAAAATGCAGAGTAGTTATAGACCGCCAACAGCGGTCTATATACCGACTGCTTGGAAAAAAATTGTGTGTGTGTGTGTGTGTGTGTGTGTGTATGTTGTCGTCCGTTTCGACATTTTCACCTTTTCAATTTTTTTTCTCGAAAATGGTTAGAGAGGCAGCAACCAAATTTTCTGGGTTAATATAGGGATAGTGCGACTAGCTTCGGTAAAAAATTCAGTTATACAGGGTGTTCCGTTTCGGAGTTATTAAACGTCAAACTCGAAATTTCAGCGGTTTCCGTTGAAATCGGGTACAGGTCGCAAAAGTGAATTAAATCGATTTAAATTTTCGGAGGTTGTGGAGGACCGGGAGCTTCAGAACCCTATTGAAACTGGCGGTATTCGGAAAATGGGAAGTAATTCTTTTGAATTTTTTTATGTCGAAAAATGCCCTTTGTAGACCCCACTTTGGCACTGAATAAGTCGAAACCGGAACATCGGACAGAAAAACGTATTTGAACATAAAACTAAAGAATCTCAAATACTTTCTTTTTGCAATACATTTACTTATACCTAAAACGACTGGAAATTGGAAAAATTTGGGAAAAACTGGAAATTACGTATTTTCATGAAATTTTTTGACGGAATTTAATTTTTGGGGGTTCAAAATGGATTCAAATCGAAATTCCATGTGCCCTATCGGAAAGAGCTCGCCGTAATACGTTACAAACGTATTTTTTAGTTCCTTTATTCCTAATAGGAAAGGAGCAATTGATAATTAAATTTCGGTTTTTGACAATTTTTTTTCATGACATCTCTACATTCGAATCACTCTGTATCTTTTCCTATCTAATTTCTTCCAACTTTTTCAACGCTATCCCTTGGGGATATAATCAGGCTTTAAAATGAATCCCGAATGGGTGATCTAGGGCCGGATTTAGCGGATAAAAACTCATTTTTTCTGTTTTTTTCCATCAAAATTCATCTTTAAAAGGCATTATTATATATTATTTCTCTTATTTAACGATTCTTTTTTGGTTTATTCTCATCCCTTATCATCTCAGAACACTTCTAACTAATTAAAATTCCATATTTTTTCGCATCGCTACAGGAAAAATTTTAAAAAGTACATATATTACAAGCCTTGCCTTGAAAAAACAATTTACATCGAAATTAAAATATGACCTGTCAAAATGTCGCAAAAATGCCAGTTTTTGTTGGGAGATTGGAAGCAGTCTGGACCAACTTCGGCTTGACATTTACCGGGCAAGGGAATTAGGGACCTTATACTTTCGGTAGAAAGACATTTCATTGGATAAATTTGGCTTTAAATACAAATTTTATCGATTTTCCGATGACGCTACAAGACATCATTGAAGATTCTAATATTGCGCTCAGTGGCATTCAAATATTTGTTATAAAGTTATAATATATAGTAAAATATGCATTTTAATTCCTAAGCATGAGCGGGTATACCTTTGGGGCAATATATTAATTATTATTAAATCATTTTAATTTAATTTTAGGGAAATGAATTGATTCGGATCGTTTTAAAGTAACCAGAACAATTCGAAAATACATTTTATATCTTCCAGCATGTGCGTGATTGTATATATGTCTACAGGGTGTCCGAAAAGTACAAAAGTTTGTATGGGCAAATACCTTTGCTATTTGTACAAATATAAACTTAATTGTCGGATTTAAAGCAAATCGTATATATTTCCATTTCCATCTGTACGGATTTACATATATGTCTGTATACAGGCTGTCCAAAAAGTCTTGGTTGGAGCAAATACTCCTAGTAGTACCAGGATAAATGTAATTAAACCGAATTTCAGGCAAATCGATTATATTTGTTTTTATTTGTGTTGTATATACGTATACAGGGTGTCCGAAAAGTCTTAGTATGGGCAAATACTTCTACTAGTAGGTACCAAAATAAATTTAATTAGGTGGGATTTTACGTAAATCGACTATATTCCTATTTAAACGTGTGGGTCTTAGTGTGCATGTATACAGGGTGTCCAAAAATCTTGGTATGGCCAAATACTCCTATTAGTACTTAGATAAACTTTATTAGGTCGGATTTCACGCAAATCGAATATATTTGTATTAATATGTGTTTATCTTTGTATGTATGTATACAGGGTGTCCGAAAAGACTTGGTATGGGCAAATACTTCTACTAGTACCGAGATAAACCTACTTAATTCGGATTTTAAGTATATCGACTATATTCCTATTTAAACGTGTGGGTGTTAGTTTGAATGTATACAGGGTGTCCAAAAAGTCTTGGTATGGGCAAGTACTCCTATTATTACTTAGATAAACTTTATTAGGTCGGATTTCACGCAAATCGAATATATTTGTATTAATATGTGTTTATCTTTGTATGTACGTATACAGGGTGTCCGAAAAGTCTTGGTATGGGCAAATACTTCTACTAGTATCGAGATAAACCTCCTTAATTCGGATTTTAAGTAAATCGACTATATTCCTATTTAAACGTGTGGGTGTTAGTTTGAATGTATACAGGGTGTCCAAAAAGTCTTGGTGTGGGCAAATACTCCTATTATTACTTAGATAAAATTTATTAGGTCGGATTTCACGCAAATTGAATACATTTGTATTAATATGTGTTTATGTTTGTATGTATGTATACAGGGTGTCCGAAAAGCTTTTGTTGGTAAAAATAGTTTCTACGTGTGGTGTTTTTATGTGTGTAGCTACACGGTTACGAAGGGCGGTCTATTCTACATCATCAGTCCGAAGGAGTGTGATATCTTCCTTAATACATGCTCTAGAAACACGAAACTTTCAGGGCATGACAATGATGATATTACCGACATTATGGAGCCCCCTTTCAGGGCATGACATGATGATATTACCGACATTATAGAGCCGCCTCGGGGGGGGGGGGCGATAGGGCGGTCTACGCATACTAGTTATAGACCGCCTTTCAGGCCGGTCTATATACCTAGCTGTCCGTCAGGAAAATGTTCGTCGCATGAGTAATCGTGTTTTTCGGCAATCTCAATTTTTTTTCCCCGAGATGGTTGCAAGTGGAACGTTCAAATTTCCTGGGTTAATAGAGGGATAGTGCGTCTAGCTTCGGTAAAAAATTGAGTTATACGGGTTGTTCCGTTTCGGAGTTATTAAACGTCAAAGTCGAAATTTCCGCGAATTCCTATGAAATCGATTACAGGTCGCAAAACTTAATTAAATCGATTTAAATTTTCGGAGGTTGTAGAGGACCGGGAGCTTCAGAACCCTATTGAAACTGGCGGTATTAGGAAAATGGGAAGTAATTCTTTTGAATTTTTTTATGTCGAAAAATGCCCTTAGCAGACCCCTCTTTGGCACCAAATAACTCGGTCGCCGGAACGTCGGACAGAAAAACGGATTTGAACATAAAACTAAAGAATCTCAAATACTTTCTTTTTGCAATACATTTACCTATACCTAAAACGACTGAAAATTGGATAAATTTGGGAAAAACTGGAAATTACGAATTTTCATGCAAATTTTTGACGGTTGCCAATTTTTTTGGGGGTCAAACTGGATTCAAATCGAAATCCCATGTACCTTATCGGAAAGACCTCGCCGAACTACGTTATAAACGTATTTTTTGGTTCCTTCATTCTTAATAGGAAAGGAGCAATCGATAATTAAATTTAGATTTTTTACGATTTTTTTTCATGACATCGCTACATTCGAAACACTCTGTATCTTTTCCAATCTAATTTCTTCCAACTTTTTCAACGCCTTCCCTTGGGGATATAATCAGGCTTTAAAATAAATCCCGAACGGGTGATCCAGGACCTGATCTAGGAGGTAAAAACTCATTTTTTCTATTTTTTTCAACCAAAATTCATCTTTAAATGGCATTATTGTATATTATTTCTTTTATTTAACAGTTCTTTTTTGGATTATTTCCTTCCCCCATCATCTGAGATACTCCACACTAATTCAAATTACATATTTTTTCGTTAAAGTTATAAATAAAAAGGTTTTTTTGCTTCGCTGCAGGAAAAATTTTAAAAAATGCATATATTAATAGTCTGCCTTGGAAAATCAGTTGAAGCAGCCTATCTTTACGTCGAAATTAAAAAATATGACCTGTCAGAATTATGCAAAAATGTCAGTATTTTTAGTGATTTTGGAAGCTTCCTGGGCCCATTTCGGCTTGGAATATACATGGAAAAGACAGAATGGACTTTATATTTTTAATTACGGTGCATTTCATTGGACGATTTAAGCATTAAATACCAATTTTTTTATCTTTCTGAGACCCAGCAAAAGCATTTCCAAATCAGTTTATACGGAGAAATGTATTAAAATATGAAGGGTCGAAATGTCGCAAAAATGCCAGTTTTTCTTGTGAGATTTTAGGGCTTCCGAACCGTTTTGGGCTTGAAAATGCCGGGCAACGCCTCTACAGACCTTCCCGTGTGGATTACGGAACATATAAGTAGGCATATGGGTGGTGTCCAGGTGTATGTTGTGAATAGTATAAGAATGACTAATGTAAGCGAGTTTGTATGTCAGAGAATTTATTGGATGTTGAGTGTGAACATTGATGTGTGTGGGAAGCGGTTTCTTTTGGTGTGTGTCTATCGCTCACCTAGTAGTAGTCCTAGGGAATTTCTCGACTTTTTCGAAACATGGTGCACAGAATGTGTGGGTGACACTGGTATGGGGGTAATTATTGTGGGGGATTTCAATATTAATTGGCTGAGTAATGACTTCTACACATGCAAATTGCAAAATATAATAAATGATGTGGGATTTAATCAAATAATAGGTGACATTACTAGACCTACAGAGACCGGTGGTACACTGATCGACTTGGTGTTTACAAATCAAAAATTGATCAGCCCGTATTAGCGATCACTACATTATTGGGTTGACACTTCCGGTGTTTAATAGAGTGCACGTGAGACCCTTCTGTATTTTTACCCGCGGTAAAAAAGTGAATTATGACTTGATTAATACAGGATTATCCAATATTACGTGGCAGTATCATATTAGAGACGTAAATAAAAAATATGACCATTTAATTAACTCAATTTCGCAGGTCCTTAATACTGTTGCCCCACTGAAACAAATTAAGATTCGATCACATTTTAAACCATGGTGGAATGAACGAGTAAAAGAGGCTGTACAAATCAGGGATGAAAGTTATAAAAAACATAAAACTAAAAAGTGTGAAATAAACTTGGTTTATTACAGGCAAGCTAGAAATAGTGTTGTTAAAATAATAAGAGAAGAAAAACAAAAATATTTTGACCACAATATTGAACGGTGTAGGAATGATCCATCACACATGTGGACTGTTATAAAGCAAATTTTACCAAAAGCAAAAAGTTCAGATATTCATGAAATAAAGTTTGATGATCAGCTTGTTGACGACATAGAAATATTACCAAATAAGTTAAACCAGTATTACATTGAAAGTATTGAAAACATATTAGATACCATCATTATTAATTCCAGTTTCCCTGTTGAGGGTTCTCTGATAAATGGTTCTGTATTTCAGGATTTTAAACTAATTGATAGAATCTCGTTGAAAGACACTGTATTCTCTTTGAAAAATAAAACTAGCCCGGATGGCATTGACGCAGAACTTTTGAAAAATGTTTTTGATTCTATACAGGATCCCTTATTGAATTTAATAAACTCGTCTTTGGAGCAGGCTATATTTCCAGAGGGGCTTAAGTTATCAACGATAATTCCTGTACAAAAAAAAAGAGAATTCTACTGATGCATCAAATTTTCGCCCCCTAAATATTTTATATTCAATAGAAAAGGTTTTCGAAAGTGTCGTTTATGAGCAGCTTCTGGAATATGTAAATGCAAATAATTTATTAACAACTAAGCAGTCTGGTTTCCGAAAGAACCATAGTTGCGAAACAGCTCTCCAGTGTGTAGTGGATGATTGGAAGAATTGGATGGATGGTGGATACAGTGTTGTTGCGGTTTTTCTGGATTTGCAGAGGGCGTTTGAGACTATAGATAGAGGCCTCTTGTTGACTAAGCTTTCTGAGATGGGAATTGGTGGCAGGGTTTTGGATTGGTTTCGTAGCAACTTACATGATAGAGTACAAAGGGTAAAGTTGAATGGTAAATTATCGGGAAAATTAATAAATAAGCATGGAGTACCACAGGGAAGTATTCTGGGACCCTTGCTGTTTGTTATATACATCAATGATATTGTTAATGTAGTTGATTGTGTACACTGATAAAAATGATCATTTGTTTTAATAGAATATGACATTTCCTCAAACGAATGATTCTTTTGATATATGCCAAATGAATGAGGAATTTAAAGTAAGAAATACATTTCTTTGACTCAGATTCAATTTATTTGTTTGACCCAGAAGAATTTGAATTTGTATAGAATGCATCCTTTATCTAGGAAAGTAGTGAACTGTCAAGTCACGAGAATAGGGAAGTAGAATAAACAGCAGGGCTTTTGGCGCAAAACTCCATGTTATTTCTTATGGAGGTTCAATCTGCAATTTTCGGCTCATTTTAGGGCGTGGTCACTTTTCCCTAGGCAGATACCGCGGCAAGGCAGGAGTCGGGCAACCTCGGGAAGACTCGGCAATGATCGGAAGGGTAGGTTCAGTGACCCAGATAGATCAGCGACTACATGGGGGGTCTCAGGAGACTTCTTCAAGGATATATCAAACCATCCAGTCCAGCGTTTAATGATTTAGGATATGATTTAGAAATTTAGATGCCACGTCGAAAGGGGTGTGTGTGTGTGTGTGTGTGTGTGTGTGTGTGTGTGTGTGTGTGTGTGTGTGTGTGTGTGTGTGTGTGTGTGTGTGTGTGTCTACCGACCTATACTTGTGGCGACTTGTGTATGCATAAGACTGTACTATGGCATCCGGCAAAATTGTGGCAACTTACACGCGTCGCCACAATTTATTTTAATAATACCAGCTTAATTTTCCATGTATTTTTCTCTATCTCATCGCCTTGTGCTTGTTTCTTCTTCTATTTAATCATCTAATTTATTTTCCTTTACCTATTTTTTAAATAAACCGAGCAATTTCAAAAATTGCTTTAAATTGTGTAAGTTGCCACTCTTTGGGCTTAAGTATGTTACCTTTACACACCCAATAATGGCGTCGTGGGCGTGGTAAGAAAGTGGCGACCTCTGTAAAGAATTTGCAATGTTGCCATTTTTATTGTCGATTTTATTCCATTTAACTGAAATAAGATTTTAGTATTTCGAGTGTGTCGCGAGAGTTGCCACTATTGTTTGCATAATGGATGCTCGCACGCACAAAATGTTAAACCTTGTAATTTAAAAAACCATAACAAGAGTGAGGTTACTTCGACATAGGTTTGTTTAACGTGGTGGGGGGGGGGGGGGGACATATAAAAAAGAGGCTCGAAATCTTTCGAAGATGCTTACTAATATAATATCATTTTCGGGGTTATTGAGCTCAGAAAATCTACTTTTAAAACCATGTCTTAACAGTTTTCGAAAAATATAATGGGGGTTAAGGCGCGGATGGGAATTTCTCCAAAAATGTTGGAAGTATCATTTTTGGTGTTATTAAGGTCCGAAAATCTAATTTTGTGTAATAGATGTTAAGAAAATTAAGGGGAGGGTAAAAGAAGCGACTGACAATTTCTACAAAAACGTTAAGTAATGTGTCATTTTTGGGGTTATTATGGTCAAGAAATCTAATTTTGTCTGACAGATGTTAAAAAAGTTATTGGGGAGGGGGGATAAAAGGAAACAGCTGAAAATTTCTCCAAAAATGGTAAATAATGTCAGTTTCGAGGTTATTGGGGTCAGAAAATCTACTTTCGCCCAACATAATATGTACAAAAAATTAACGGAGGAGGGGGAGGGATGAAAAGGAGCGGCTGGGATTTTTTCCAAAACTGTTAAATGTGTCATTTTCGGGGTTATTGAGGTTAGCAAATCAGCAACAGATTAACAGATGGTAAAAAAATTAAGGGAGGGAAGGAGCGATTTTCAATCTGTTCAAAATTGTCATTTTCGGGGTGATTAATGTCAAAAAATATTATTTTGTGTAATAGATGTTAAGAAAATTACCGGGGGGGGGGGGGTAATACAGATCGATAGGCAATTTCCCCAACAATTGTAACTAACATTTTGGGAAAAATTTCCAGCCGTTTCTTTTTATTCTTCCCCCCCCCTCGGTTATTTTTTTAACAAATCGTAGACAACATTAATTTTTTTGACCTTAATAACCCCCGAACCGACATATTCATTATCAGTCTTGTAGAAATTTTTAGCTGTTCCCTTTTCCCTTTCCACCCCCACGTTAATTTTCTCATCATTTATTACACAAAGTTAGATTTTCTGACCCTTTTTACCCCGAAAATGGCATTTTAGTTCACATTTTAGGAAGAACATTTCAATCGCTCCCTTTTTATCCTCCCCTACCCGTTAATTTTTTTTCCATCTGTTAGATAAAATTAAATTTTCTGACCTTACTAACCCAAAATTTTTTGGAGAAATTCCCAGAAGCTCCTTTTTACTCACCCCCCCCCCCCCTCAATATATCATTTAACAGGTTACATCCTAATAAAAGCAGAATCAAAGTTATCATTGAAACATATATGTTATGTTAAATTTATTGTCTAAAAAGCTTGTAGCGCTCAGAAAAGTTTATACAGGCATTAATTTTGTTTGGCAGAAATTGTAAGTAGCTAAGAATGTATTGTTTTCTCTATTTACGCGACAAGCTTTTAAGACAATAAATTTATCATGACATACTATATCTGTTTCAGTGATAACTCTGATTCTACTTTTATCTACCTAAGCGAACTACGTCCACTTATAAATAACATTCAGCATTGTCACAATGAAAAACTATACCTATTTTTTACATAAGATTTTATTTATAAATTTTTGATTACGTCTTAACCAATGCATTTCTGATAATACATTATTATTACAAGGAATTTTACCTGTTATCGTATTCTACTCGTCAAACCCTCCCATTTGATACCCATATTAAGGGGATTGTAAAGAAAAAGATAATCCGCCATCTGGTGGCGTCCGCCATATTGGGTTTAGAATGACGTCATATATCTTACCAAATTCTACTGGTCAAACCCTTTCGTTTGATACAAATGTCAAGGGGGTCGTGAAGAAAAAGGTAATCCCCATCTTGTGGCGTCCGCTATATTGAGTTTAGGATGACGTCATAGCTTATCGTATTTTACTCGTCAAATCCTTACATTAGATACCTATACCAAGGTGATTCTGAGGAAAAAGGTAATCCGTCATCTTGCGGCGGTCGCCATATTGGGTTGGAATGACGCCACATAGCTTATCGTACTCTACTCGTCAAACCCTTTCATTTGATACGCATATTAAGGGGATTGTTGAAAAAAAGGTAATCCACCATCTTTTGGCGTCTGCCATATTGGGTTTAGAATGACGTTACACAGCTTATCCAATTCTACTCGTCAAACCCTTTCATTTGATCCAAATGTCAAGGGGATTGCAAAGAAAAAGGTAATCCGCCATCTTGTGGCGTCTGCCATATTGGGTTTAGAATGACTTCACATAGCTTATAGTATTTAACTCGTCAAACCCTTTCATTTGATACCTATATCAAGGGAATTGTGAAGAAAAAGGTAATCCGCCGTCTTGTGGCGTCCGCCATATTGAGTTTAGAATGACGTCACGTAGCTGATCGTATTCTACTCGTCCGACCATTTTATTTGATACCCATGTCAAGGGGATTGTAAAGAAAAAGGTAATCCGCCATCTTTTGGCGTCTGCCATATAGGGTTTAGAATAACGTCACATAGCTTATAGTATTTAACTCGTCAAACCCTTTCATTTGATAACTATATCAAGGGAATTGTGAAGAAAAAGGTAATCCGCCGTCTTGTACCGTCCGCCATATTGGGTTTAGAATGGCGTCACATAGCTTATCGTATTCTACTAGCCAAACTCTTTCATTTCATATCCACGCCAAGGGGATTGTGAAAAAGGGTAATCCGCCATCTTGTGGCGTCCGCCATATTGAGTTTAGAATGGCGTCACATAACTTATGGTATTTTACTCGACTAACCCATTCATTTGATACCTATATCAAAGGGATTGTGAAGAAAACGGTAATCGGCCGTATTGGGTTTAGAATGACGTCACATAGCTTATCGAATTCTACTCGTCAAACCCTTTCATTTGATACCCATGTCAAGGGGATTGTGAAGAAAAAGATAATCCGCCATCTTGTGGCATCTGCCATATTGCGTTTAGAAGGAATTCACCACAGCTTATCGTATTCTACTCGTCAAACCATTTTATTTGATACCCATGTGAAGTGGATTGTGAAAAAAATGGTAATCCGCCATCTTGTGGCGTCGGCCATATTGGGTTTAAAATAACTTCACATAGCTTATCGTATTACACGATACCTACCTGGTACCTATCCGACGATTCCCGAAAAGTTCGTTTAAATAATCTCTCACTACTCTTGCATTATGGACTGGTGCACCGTCCTGTTGATAAAGGCTTACAAATGTCAAGGGGGTTGTGAAGAGAAAGGTAATCCGCCATGTTGTGACGTCCGGTGTATTGAGTTTAGGAGAACGTCACAGCTTATCGTATTTTACTCGTCAAATCCTTACATTTGATACCTATATCAACGTGATTCTGAGGGAAAAGGTAATCCGCCATCTTGCGGCAGTCGCCATGTTAGGTTGGAATGACGCCACATAGCTTATCGTACTCTACGCGTTAAACCCTTTTATTTGATACTCATGTCAAGGGGATTGTTGAAAAAAAGTTAATTCACCATCTTTTAGCGTCTGTCATATTAGGTTTAGAATGACGTCACACAGCTAATCGAATTCTACTCATCAAACCCTTTCATTTGATCCAAATATCAAGGGGTTTGGGAAAAAATGGTAATCCGCCATCTTGGGGCGTCCGCCATATTGAGTTTAAAATACCGTCACATAGCTTATCGTATTATACTCGCCAAACCCTTTCATTTGATACCCATATCAAGGAGATTGTGAAGAAAATGGTAATCCGTCTTCTTGGGGCGACCGCCATATTGGATTTAGAACAAAATTACATAATAATATACCATATTGCATTGTCACTGAACTTATACACGAGAACAAAATTTCAAAGCTCTAACTTAATTAGAACTAGTCGAAATTTTGATTGCAATATTTGACCTAAACATACTAACAAACTAACAGGTGAAATTAAATAAAAGCGTGTAGTAAATATTAAATTTACATTCTACTTACTTTTCTTAATATTTTTTGTTCATGATGTCCTTTGTCAAAACCTAATAGTTCTTGAGATATCGGCAATTAAACAAGTTGCTTTGGAAAGTCGTAATTTTAACACGAAAATGAGCTGAGTAATTTAAAAACGAAAAAAAACTACCACATTATAATACTTAACCATAGTTTAAACGTTCAAAACGATCACCGTTAACATCTCGACAACAGTTAATTCTTTCTTGAAATTCTCGTAATACATTCTGCATTTGAAGTTGAGTAATAGAGTTTACTGCTTGCGTAATTCTGTTTCTAAGGTCCTGTAAATTCTAAAGTTTCGTCATATTCACTTTTTATTTAGTGTGTGCCCAATAAAAAAAAATCTAGGGTAGTAAGGTCATGAGACCTCGCCGGACA